>JAMQGT020007606.1:0-36339 GCA_024447675.2 Pterophyllum scalare | reverse complement strand
AAAACAAGAGCTTGCCTTGCATTGTGCAAGAGGGCTCATGACAAGATGCCACAGCAACGTGCAGCACACTGAGCCAAAAAATGTGGAGGAAACTCCAGTTTGGCTTAAAAACAACCCTCCTTTTTCAGGAAGCTGATAGCCCAAAAAGAGAAAAGCTAAAAGCTAAAATTATCTAGGGCAGAGTTAAGCAAATTTGCTCAGAGAAGTACTACACTACACTCTGCCCTAGATAATTTTAGCTTTTAGCTTCTTTTTGGCTATCAGTTTCCTGAAAAAGGAGGGTTGTTTTTAAGCCAAACTCAGGAGGCTCTTTCCTCACATTTTTGGCTCAGTGTGCTGCACGTTGCTGTGGCATCTTGTCATCAAGCCCTGTCTTGCACAATCCCAGAAGTTTCCTCAGCTCTGTTTGGAGTGACGCACTGATTCTGGAAATTTGTTAAAGATGAGTCAGAACGGGAGAAAATGTTCTTTAACAAAAAAATACGATGTGTGTCTGCGCTCTCCTCACATTAATTAAAAACAAAAACAGAGACAAAAGACTAAAACTGGAGCTGTGACAAGGTTGTGACTGGAAAGCAGGCAGGAACAGTGAGTTTTAAGAATGAAGAGCCAAGCTATGACTCTGCAGGAAAAGTACAGGAATTCAGAAGAGAAGAATTTCTGGTGATGGCGTGCCACAACCACAAATTTCAGCACAGCAGTCACTGAAAAAGACACAAACATGAAACACCCCTCCTCTGTGCTTTAATTAGTTTGGTTTGAATAACAAAAACCTCATGAAGCACAAGAGCTGACAATGTCTGTGGGAATAAGGTGCCAAGAAAAAAAATAAAATAACTTGGACATATACCAAAAAAAATGTTGACAGTGTGCTGGAAGAACAGAGTGGGCATCTGGTGTGTGTGGTGAAGAGGTGATATTGTTGCAGCTGTTCTGCTTATGAAGAGAATGCAAATAACGTTAAGCACGCACTCACATGTTTACCAGCGCACACACTCACAGTGCTGGTAATTGCTGAGTCATAATTTGTAGGTCTCCATCTTTGCCAGTTTTTAGAAAAGTTGAGGACAAAGAGAGAACTTTGCTCATGTGTTGTAAATAATACTGAACCTACGTGCCAGCTCGCCATCATCAAATGTTTGTACACGCAGTCCAGCATGGCAGGTTATTACTAGTTTGGCTACAAGATATTGCACCATCTGAGTTTACATGCTTTGATAGCTATGAAGAGTCCAATCTGTCTGGAAGATTTGTGCAATCTGTACTTTTCCCTTCTCTTTGATACGCAAACTGCTATATAAAACATCAAGAGGGCACAGAGAGGACATCAAAGTTTGTGAGATCCTGTAAGCTGACAGACACGATGCTTCTTATCCAAAAGAAAGGTGAGATGCCCTGATACAGCTCGCGATATCTGTGTGTTTGTGCCTGTTTGCATGTGCGCTAATGCTGAATCTGCTGTCTGTCATCAGCCACCCTGGGCATTAAAGGCCACACCATCCTCTGCATTGTGCTTGGCCTGTTGGCTTCTCACGTCTCTGCTCAGACTGAAAACAGCAAAGAGGGAGAGTTGACCCTTCTGAAGCTGAAACTAGACTCTTTGAAGGACCGCTACAGACAACTTTGTAACCAGTATGCCAGTCTGGCACACAACTGTTCAGCTGAAGGTACTGAACATTCAGAAGATGAACAAAAATTTAGTGTTTGTTTCAAGTTCTGCACCTTCTATAAATGTTTAACTTGTGTATTTGTCTATCCCCATCTCTCCCTACAGTGATCAACTGCACAGAGTGTCCTGATGGGTGGATTCATGTTGGGGATCACTGCTTCTTCCTCAGCAATGACACACAGGACTGGTTTAACAGTAAACTCAAATGTAAGGAGATAGGCGGCCATCTCGCCATCTTGACCACCAAGGAAGAGCATGTAAGTGTTTCTTTGTATTGTTAATGTTTTGAATTTATTAATTTTAATTCCGAAGGTGCTAAAAAACTTGAATGGATGTGTTTTTAGGAAGCTGTAGAAAAAGAAGCCAGGAGGATTGGAGGGTTTTACACATACTACTGGCTCGGACTGAGTGACATTGCGAATGAGGGAGAGTGGAAATGGGTGGACAACTCAACACTTAAAGTTTCGTAAGTATAAAAAAGACAAATTCAAACGGTCTTCTCAGGAGAATCACTGTTTCTGATGAATATTAACGGACGCAGTTCACAGTTGATCATCAGTTAGAGAGACAGATCGTTGTTTTGGCTGTGGATTGTGTGATGTTGAAGTATGTGGATGCATTGGCTATGTAAAAGTAGGTAAAAACTGGAACTTTAAAAGATGTCCTCGGCAGCTTTTTAAACAGGTTAAATCAGTCACAATAGCTTTAGTGTAAAAACATTACTGGGGGCAGTTTTTACTCACTGTGACTTGAATGCAATGTCCATATACAAACCTCCCAGCTGCCTTTTAGGGCGAGAATCCTCATCCACGCAAACTACTGAAACTTTAACGACAAACATTCTTGCATGGAGATGCAACACCTGCCTGCCTACACACTGAGAGGTTTAGAGACTTGGGTGTTTCAGTTCAGCTGTAATGTTGCCATCATCTTTTATTTAGGTTTCACATGCTGTAAAGGAAACACGTTTTGTGACACCTACACAGATTTTTTTTTTTTTCATGCATGTTTACTAAGGACTTTACAATAAATATACTACTTTTGAGAAATCGGAGACATCCAGCCAGAGGTGAGGATCACCATCGATTAAAAACAACCAAGATGGGTTCACTGAGCTTGCCAAGACCTTGAAGAGCATTTTCAGTGTGTTAGTCGAGCTTTTTGTACACAGCAAAGGTGTCTTGGCACCGAGCACATGAGTGCTGCTTATGTTTTTATTTTTACAGGTATCATATTACTAATAATGGTGAAGAGGTCCCTGAACACTCTAGAATAACCTAGAATAACCAGACCAAATGTTTTTGACAAAGTTCATAGTAATTCTTCAATTTGTGGTTGAGATACTTTAATCTGGATTAAATGGCTAATTTAAGCTCCTTATTAGCTTCATGAAACATCTTGCTAAGGGAGGAAAAATGTGCCTCCTGTTCCTAAAGGAAAGCACAATTCCCCAATAAAAATTCTTAGACATTGCTTTCGTACCCGGGATATTTGGTTTGACTACATTTTATTTCAGGGTTATGATTGGTAGTCATGTTGGATTATATGTAGAAACAGAAAAATATGAGGTACAGGGCATGTTTTGCATCATCCATCTTCTTCTGCTAAACCCTTTCATGGTCACAGGGGGGGCTGGATCCTATCCCAGCAGCTTTAGGGCGAGATGCAGGTTACACCCTGAACAGGATTCCAGCCTGTCCAGGGCTAAAACAGAGAGGCAGACAACCATGCATACCTACAGCTAAAAAATTAGCCATAGGTATTCTTGGAGTGTGGGAGGAAATCAAGGCACCTGGAGAGAACCCACACAAAGACATGTAGAACATGCAGAGTCCACACAGAATGATGGATTTTAACTGAGGATCTTCCTGCTGTGCGGCAACAGCACTAACCACAGCACCAGCATGTTTGACAGACTACAGTCCACTAGACTAATTATAGTCCCAACTAGAAATGTGCACAAAGAACCATTCCATAAATAAAGAGGTTGTTTATTTGGAGATGGCTCTTGAAGAATAATAAATCATTTAAAAGTAATGCACCTGCACTTTAGCAAGACAACTGTTAAAATTGTTGTGTTTTTTCCCCTGGTAGCAGGTGAAATGGGACTTCAGTGGGATATTAAGGAAAGTAATGTTAATTTTCTGTATGTGTTGTGAAGATTTTGGAACACACAGAAATCCGAGCCAGACAACCATAAGGCCGGTGGGGAAGCTGGAGAGGACTGCGCTGTGGTGGACAGCTACAATCAGAACTGGTACGACGTTCCCTGTTCCTTTCTGTATCGACGAATCTGTCAGATGGACGCCGTCCCGTTCCATAGCCCGAGCACACCTCCGATGGAACATGACTCAGCATGGAAGGATTTTGATACTTTATTTAAAAAAATAGCTGATGTTTTTTACGCATTACAGCTTTCATTTTTCCATTTTCAGCAATAAAGTATCATCATGTGTGCACAAATAATATACTGCATGTGTAAATATTTGCAGAGGCATCTAAATATTTGAAGCTTTACAAAGTATTGCATAAAAATATACATAAACAGAGAAGATATTTAGTTTACAAAAAGATGAATAAAAATGTGAATTACATGAGTTACAGACAGGAATAATCATAAAAAAGAATGTGTCCCACTTTTATATATGTGTGTGTTTATATATATAGACACACACACACACACACACACATATATGTGCGTGTGTGTGTGTGTGTGTGTATATATATATATATACATATATATATATATATATATATATATATATGAAACCGATGCAGATTGGCTGGTATGTACAACTGTTTGACCACCAGTCTGCAGCTCTTCATCCTCTTTATACCAAGGGTCCCAGACACAATTTGATCATCTCAGAACAGAAATTCAGTGTGTTGCTGTTTGCTCTTAAAGATCCAGTCTGGCAGCTTTTATGTTCTGTAAAATCCTTTTGGCTTGGGGCTGAAAAAGAAAAAAAAAATCCCTGGTTACTGTTTGAGCTATAGAAACCAACGTAGAGCTACTTCAAAAAATATTTTATGGCTCAAAGTTTCATTCAGATTTTAGTATTGATAAGTGTGTGTGTGTGTGTGTGTGTGTGTGTGTGTGTGTGTGTGTGTGTGTGTGTGTGTGTGTGTGTGTGTGTGCGTGTGTGTGTGAGCCATTTTACCAGTTCAGGAAATGGTTGGTACGTACTTTTTGCATTGACAGAGTCGATGCCTGGGGAGTCTCATCTTCTGCTAATGCGAGTGACAAAGAGTCCGACAGACAGAGAGAGAGAGGGAGTGAGACAGAGGGGTAACTCTTAAAGCTGAACTAATACCTCAGTGTGATTGAAAAGAAAGGAATAGGAATGGTTGAACTGTACTTTTCTGCGTCGGTAGTGGATGAAAATAAGCACGAGGAGGAGGAGGAGGATGACTGCCGCACTGCAAATGATCACCAGCATCCACACGCTTAGTCGGGGTTCTGTACGCAACAGAGACAGTCATCAAACAGTATACAGTACAGAAAGAGTACATCATGTAAAACCAAGTTTCTCTCTTAAAACTTTGTGGCCACAAGGTCAGGCCCATGTCACACTTCCTGCTCCTCTCTCACTTCCCGTGCTCACCGGTCTTAAGCAGTATCTCAGCTGACGTCAGCCTGTTGCCACCCCGCCACAGCTCACACCTCCACTTTCCGCTATCTCCTTTTTTCACTTCCAGGATGGTAATATAGGTGGGGTAATGGACATAAAAAGACGATGTCTCAGGTTGAGTCCAATTTAACTTCATATCATTGGGCAGTGGATCACCAGTACTGCAGGACAGATTGACCTGCTGACCATAGATTAACTCTGTTCCTGGGTGGGCAGTGACTGGAGACAGAGGAAAAAGAGAAAGAACAGAAATGAAAAACATGCATTTTATAAGATGAAATGCTTGTGGGACGTTACCTTTGCATTTTTACTGACATCAGACTAAAATGTTGGCCAGGAAAGCAACAATTATGTCTAATCATAGCATTTTGATTTCTTTCCCAAATATACATTTGTAGTAAAAAAAAAAAAAGAAAAAGAAAAAGAAAAAAGAAAAATCTGGCTTCAAATCTTCACGTGTGAATGCTTAAATGTCTCCCAAGAAATACAGTATCTCATATAAATATTTAAATCCATCAGATGTGTGGATTTTTGGTTCTGCGTTTTCTTAATAAAAATTCAGCTGAAACTGAGAAATCATAGTTTGCTACATAAATCTGCATAACACACAGTCCAATTAAGATTCACTGTGTTATCATGCTGTTCTGGCAGAGAGAATAGTGAATACACCCAATTAAAACAAGAGGAGCTTGTGAATTACAAACATGTCACACTGCGGTCACTTAGAAATAAATTCAGCAGCAGAAAAATGAAAAATCTGGCACCAGAGCAGAGAGGGAGCAAGAGAGATTTCAAAGAAAAAAAAACAACCCCAAAGAACAGGTGTGAGTGTAAAAAAAGTGACTTACTTTGCAACACGTCTAAGTCTACTGTGCTACTCAGAGTCCTGCCATTTTTAAATTTCATAGAGCAATTGTAGCGTCCTCTGTCTTCTACTCTCCCCTTTGATCTGGTCAAAGACAGATTTCCTTTTTTATCAAATGATACAGGCCTCAGTCCTCTGCTTTGGACTGACTTCAAGATCCTTTTTTCCAGATCGAAGGAGAAGAGCTGCACTTGATTGGCAGAAACGGAACCTGAAGACAGTTTAGGGACAAAGTCCCACCGAATTTCCGCAAGCTCCTTTTTTAGGATTTGTTCCCAGGTAACACCAGAATTAATGGAACAAGGGATGGTGACAGATATGTCTGCAGATGTATACCGATGTGAACTCACGGGGTTGAAGCCTAAAAGGGAGGAAAATTTTTTTAGAAAGATGATTTTAAAGATGAGGGGTACACCACTGTAAAACAAATGCAAATGTGCAAATACACAGAAACTCACCCACAACTCCAACAGAAACGTGGACCTTGTTTTCTTTGTTATTATCTTTCACTACACAAGACCACTGGCCGCTGTGTACACTTGTGGCAGCAACATTGACTATTCCTTGGTTATCTGTTTCTTTCACTCCCTGAGGATTGAGCCAGTAAACCCTGGGTTTATTTTGAACTTGAGAAGGACTTTCCAGATTGCAGGTCAGAGACAGATCATCACCATACAGCACAAGAGAGTCAGGTTTCACATCCACTGGCACAGAAAATGAGCAGAATAAAGAAAACAGAATGGAAGTGTTATATTTTAGTTTATGTTTTAAAGTAAACATTGTTTTTACTGATGATTTTTTTCTCCGTGTAGTTTTGTTGAAAAACTAACATGGCCCTTGAGTTTTAAAAGGCCAAAAGGCTGCAGAGTCTGACAAGTTAAACCTAGAGCTCTTGATATCAATTTTCTCAGTGCACAAATTAAAATACATTTCAACAAATTATGTATGGCCATTGAAAATGATGCAGCTATGTAACAACAGTGGTTTAAAATTTAGTAATTAATTAATTACTGTTAATTAATAATGTGTGTAAAACTGATCAAATGACTGAGAGCTGAACTGATCATGTCACCCTATTTTTGCTCTTACCATTGATTTGAATGACTTTATACACAGTGATGGAGTCAGGTTTACCGCTTGAAGTTAGTCTACAGACAAAATTCCCAAAGAACTCTTGCTGGAAATCAGTGATGACCAGTGAGGCATCATCCCAGGACAGCCTGTTTTTCCATTTTTCATCTGCAAGGCAGGAATTGATTGAATGTTATTGTTAAAAATATCTTTATTTACATTATTTCCACCTGTTCAGTAGCAAGAAACACACACACAGGCACACACTTATATAGTTTACCATCACTAAATCCCCTTCCACCAAAGGGGTTGCGCCAGGCAAGTGGATTGCCATCCTGCTTTCTAAAATACCAGTACACATATTCTTGATTGGACTTTGGCACCAAGGTAACCCGTTCTCCCACCGTAGCATAAATCACCTCCTGAGCACCTATGAGAATGAAAAGGATGTTATGTGTTAATATTGAATACCAAACAGTCCTATCATCAAGTCAGAATCAATGAATCTGCATTCAGGCCATCTTACCAATAGTTGACACAAGCACAATGATAAGAAGAAGGGACTGAAATAAGTTCCTCATCCTCATCATATTTCTGAAAAATATAATAAAAATACAGCTGTATGAATTTCTATAATAATTATAAACTTTGTTTTATAGTTTCTTTCAAAAGATAACTGTCTTGGTTAAGACCAGATGCTTGATTTTGCACCAGTTTCTTTAAACAGTAGAGCAATAGTCAAGAGACTTGTTACTTTCTTTGGGTCATTAGACAGTGCAAGGTATACTTATTATATATAATATGACCACAAATGTATGTAGTTATTAGACAAGCAAATAAAATACAGTAGAAAACAAAATAATCTATATAGAATTAAATTCCACACCATTCTGCTGTACAGATTTTGTATGTCGGAGCATTTACAGTGGAAAGGTGAGTGGGCCGAGTATGGAGCCTTATGGAACACCGTCAGCACTTTTTCCAAAAATTGAATTACAATAATTGATTTTGTGCTTGATTCTGCCAGACTGATAGCTTTCTCTGTGACTTTGCTGACAAAGAGAAGATTTAAAGTAGGCCATAAGTTATTCAGATTAATAAATTATTCAGAATAGAAGATTAATATTAGTTTTTATATGTATGTACCACAGTTTTCCAGTTTATATGGCAAACTCAGTTTACTGTCCAATTTGAAGACTTATAATAAATTATGCAGCTTACAGTGTCTCTCTTCTTGTCACTGTGCCTGAGATTTGTTGCTTGAACTTGCTATAATATTTTTAAATTATTAATTGATTTAGTTGAGTGGCTGTTTAGTAACAATGCTGTATTAGACTGCATAAGAACAAATAAATAAATCACTCTCTGAGTAGCCTGTAAATGAAATTCAAACATTAAAGACATACAAAGAAAGGTCTTTCAGAGCTGGTGAACTGGAATGAGCTATTACCAAGTGTATGCCCTTATTCCATATTTCATTATTTACTGTAAAAAAAATCAATCTAAAAGTAGCTACTGAAAAATAAGCATTTCAGTAAATACAAGTCTTTACTTTATTTGTAGCGTCCTGTGTATATTGAAGTGTGCTGCGAAATGAAATAATTTGGCAGGAAGCAAAGGGGGGTTTGTGGTGGTCTCAGATTTAGAGAGATTTGAAAGGATAAAAGACAAGTAGTTCAGAGAGCTGAGAGTAGGCGGCCTGTGGTGGGCTTTGGATGAAAAGAAGCAGACAAATGTTGGAGGGAAGAGGCACAGAGCGTAAGCTGGCTTGTGGTGGGACTTGATTTAGTGAAGATTCTTATCCCAGTCCTCCCCTCTTCTGCCTCTCACACCCCCTCTCTTCCTTCTGCGTTCCACGAAAGACGGATCTCTCCACGCTTAAAAAGATAAAAAAAAGAGACCACAGCACCGGCAGCACACCTAGACTGTGGTTTAAGGTAGATTTTTCTCTCTGTCTTTTTTTTTCTCTGTTTCACCCTCTTATCTCTGTTTTTCTTCTCTGTGTCTGTACGTTGTGTTATGGTTGTGCACAAAAACTCCTTTAAAGGCCTTTTTTGGTATTAAAAAAAAAAATCAAATAATTAGCTAATTAAAAGAATGTGAAAATGGTCCCTTTAGGTTCTCCCAACAAATACCACTCTTGAAGAGGAAGTGGCTTTAAAGAAAGAACATCAATATCTCTTTAATGTATTAGCCCATGTTCAGTAAAGGCTTTATGTTTTTAATGACCAGATTGAGCATATCAGATTTTTGTGTGTCACACTCACCAGTTTCAGTGTTCTTAAGAACTGTTTGACCTTTAAAAGATAAGACTTAAACCATGTATCAGAACTTTTTTTTTAATGAATTAAGCCCTTTAGATAAAAAAAAAACAACTAAATAATATATAATTTTGACTGAAGTAATAAAACAATGTTGTGAATATAATAACATGATTTTCCATGAGGTGTTGGTGTTTAGCTGTGCAATGGACGAAGATCAGAGAATTATTTATCAAACTATTTTTCAATGTTTAGGTTCATTATTGCCAGAATGAATGTTCTGTGCATCAGGGACTGAATGTGTTTTAAATCTAAATTTATTGCACTGTACTGCGTAAATAGGTGAAAAGACACAGTAACTGATGGCAACCAATTATTCTGAATTATTGTTTAGGGGTGAATGAAAATAAAAAGAACTATGAAGAATTAATTAACGTAATTTTTAGGAAAGCTATAGGTTTGATGCTTCTGCTATGTTCTGCAAATATGTTCCCAGTATAAAAATGCCCTGATAGCCTAGCAGTTAATTATAGAGTTCCTAGTTTGGCCCCACCCGGGCGCCGGCTCTGCATGTCGCTCTCTGTACAGTGAAATGCCCCCAAATACTTACTAATCATACTAAAAATATTATGTTTTCAGTAAAGGCCCATCATTAGAGGAAAAATCAGCTCCACACATAATGCACAATGTCCTACAGGCTAAATGTGCATAAATGTATCAGGATAAAAATGAAAGTCACCAAGTCCTCTTTTATTGTACGAATACCCTCATTACTCATGTAAAAATAAATAAATAAAAATAAATAAATAAACAAAAATCATCTCTCTAGGGCCTCACACTTAAAAACCTGAATAAAAAAAGAAATTGTTTGTGCTTGTGAATGAGGCTGTCATCTGCCAAAAGGGGGAAGGGGGGAATCCAAGTGAAAATTAAATTGTGAGGTGTTCTGTGTTGAGAGAGAATGTCTCAGAGGAAATGGTTTGTGTATGTTATAAATATAATACATTTCACTGGACTGAAACTGCATAATGCTGCATTGTTTAATATGAATTTTATCAGCGTTGGCAAGAAAAAATAATGAGTGAAGACCCGTGACAGAGTGAAACTGACATTCTGACAAACTGGCATTCAAAGTCATTGCACCTGTGGAAGTATAACCCAGAAAACCAACGTGATCATATCTGCAGTCAGGATGGAGCTACAACAACAAATACAGAGACGGAGGGGAGGGGAGGATGAGGGTCAGACACAGCAGGGAGATGAAGGAGGGGAAGGTTTCTTTAATTTCATTTTCCTCATCAAATTTAACACATTTAATTTATGGAGTTTAAGGTGATAAAGATGTTTGTTTTTTAGGAAAATCAGGAATAATTTGTGTGTCATGAATCGTGAATTTATGTACTACGAAAGTATGACCATGACACACAAGTATCGCTGATAGTGTGTCAACATATTTTGCTCAAGCTAAATTAATGCACTAATGTAAAATGTTAATGTTCTCTTTGATCGTATTATAAACCAAATTCTATAATTTGTAAATTATACATAAATGTTATGCTCAGCGGTCGTCGGTTTGGTGCGAGTCATCTGCACAGCGATTAAATGACATTATACATTTTTAAATAAAGCAACAACAACTAAAAGCAACGACAACAAAGAAACAAATAAAAGAAACCTGATTAATATTTTAAAATGTTAACTAATATTGAGCTGAAATTACATTTTCATACAAAGGTTGATGTGTGTGTTTGTCTTTTAATCCCTCTACAAGGTTTATTATTTAGTTGTTTTGTTTTTTCAGTTTTGTTTTATACATGGAAAGGATTGTCAGCCTACTGTCAATTTATAAAACTTGTCTTGAAGCTCTAGTTACGTAAAACTCAGCGTGATATTCTGGCTTCACTGGGCCTGCTCAGGCCTTACACGTTTAGAATTCAAACTCATTATTCAAAAAAAATGTAATACTCGTAATTCTAGTGTAAATTAAGTTTACAACTGCTGCTGTGGTTTTGAAATATCAATATAGTAGGTTAAATCTCAAAAAATGACAGAACACTTACAGCGGCTGCTCAGTACAGTGTGTCCCTCTGTGCTCAGTGATCTGGAGTCGGTCGGAAATGGTTTATATTTATCAAACGAGCCCTCTTTTTAAATGCCGTTGCACCTCCCTCAGCACTGATTGGCCTGGAAAACACATACACAGATGCTGATCAAACCCAAAATCTGAAAAATGACCTTTGATTGGTTGTTAGACTCAACTCAAGATCAGTTTTCTAAACTTTTCTACCACCTTAAGCTGTTTACCTCATGCGCTGTTTAAGGCAAAAATATATTAGATCCATATATACAAAAACTCTGGTGGTGTGATCGTTTAATCAGTAAATTAAAATGTATATTTGATTCCTTGTTATTACCTTGAATATGTCCAGTGGATATAATAACAAATAAAGAACAAATGTTATTGGAGTAAAATGTCTTAGCTCATTAAGTTTGAGTTGCCGTTTAAGTCATAAACTCTGTGAAGGGTCTCTTGGACTCATTATCTATCCTTAACACGTTCTAAGCGGCACATGAGCGGCTTACAGACTCATTTGTTCTAATTTTCCACTGGTCTTATAATTGTACAAATTTAGATACATAATTAGTGTATCAGAATTCAAGCATGAACTGCTGAACCAATCTTCACAAAAACAGTCGACGGCTGCAAATTAAAAATGCGACATTTCCTGAAGAGAAACTCGGATAAAGTGCAGAATGGGATGAGAACAACAAATAGTTTGGGGATGTTTTTCACTGGGTGAGCGGTAGATATGAGACTAATTTATATATGATGGAATAAAAGACTTAATAGACTTAAAACCTTCAAGTTTATAGACAATGAGCCATTGCAGCCTCTCTTCTGTAAGATCTAGCGCTCACATTTCCATGATCAGTTTCTTTTCGCTTTCACTTGAAAATTGTCCTTATCATTCTTTTTTTTTTTTCCCCATCTTTGACATGTTTAGATTTCTTCTAGAAAGCAAACAAATGCTGCTGCCTGAACACGGACAGCGAACCATCAATCAACCAATAATCGCACCCTTATTTTTATAGTTCACAACAAGATAAATGGATGTTAAAGTAGAATAAAGTCTGCGGGCTCAGTTCTTAACTTGCCAGCAAACACAATTTAATAAGTCCACCTGCGCGCGTGTGAATACTAAAAATGCAGATGTACAAACATGCCCACCGAGATAAATACAATATTTCTTCTTCAGTCACTGCTGACCGGCTTAAATGTTACTTACTGTTTGATGTATATTATCCGTGTCTGCTTGTTACAGCGCTCTGAAGCTACAGCACTGAGCAAAATGTTCATATCCAAGATACATCAAAATGAAAATTCCCGCACTGCTTTTTACACTAATTTATTTTCAATTTAAGATGCTTCTAATCAATCTTTGGTGATAAACAGAAGTGCACAGGAATTCAAATAAATGTTCGGCACTTATAGATATTCGCGTCCTTGAACGCTTGACAACAAGGGTCCCGCCAAACGGTCAGCGCGGCTGGAAGAGACAAATTGTTTTTATCAAATGTTTTGATCTTATAAAATTCTTGTTTCTATTTCACTTCTGAGCACTAATTGTGTCTGAACAATGGACAAATTGATCAAACTTCATCAGAAAAACACAGACGGCCTGCCAGTTTGAACCTCAGATGACTGAGCTGTGTATTAATATTTGTCTTTGATCTTTAATCATAAAAATATTTCTTACCATGGATTTGTCAGTCTACATTGCCTACAGCTTTTCGTTGATTACAGGAATTGGTGCATTGGTGTGGAAGGGATAATGGAAAGTTGCGTGGGGTCATTTATGATCATGGAAATGTTTTTATGTTTTTTTTTTAATTAAAATTTTTTATTTGGAATCCAGGCTGAGTGTACCAATTTACAACTGCAGAAGCCGTAAGGCAGGTAGTCAGCGCGTCAAAGTGACGATGAAAACAGCTCACACGATAAAGACAAGGTGGTCTTTTTTCATCAAAACAATTTAAACCCATTACTGGTTACATGAGAATAAACACCATGTAAATAAGGTTCTGCTGCGTAAAGTAAAAAGGGGCTGTGAATGGGGCTCGGACGTTCTGTTAACAAACGAAATGAAAGGCTGACCAAGTCTGTGATAGCCAACATTAGTTTGTAAATGTAACTAAATAATAATAAATAAATATAATTCTTGGTTTGATCATTTAAAAAAAAAGGTCAGTGGCATTACACACTCCAGTTAACTTTACCAGCCCGCAGGCAGCATTTCATTCCTCATTTCTTTGACCGTTTCAGTGACATGAAGGCAATCAGTTGTCAGTTGTCATCAGAAAATCTTATTTGCAACAAGATGTGATATCTTAACTCCAACGTACAGCATTGCTGAGTTTGGGCAGTCGAAGAGAAAATATAATGACACCCTTCTCTCAGTCTCCCTTCTTGCTTACTTGCGATTTTCTCCACCTGAATAGGAATAAAAAGATTCCCTCGGATGCATCATTTTGAAGATGAACTCGAGTTTTCAGATTCTGTGCACCATTTAGTTTTCACCCTGTACGGCACTCTAACACTTTGCGCATGTATTATTTTATTAGTTAGGTCACAGTCCACCTGTGGGTGAGCTAATCGTGTGCTTGTGCTTATTTTCCACTCCTAAAATGCAGTAGAGTCACATCTGCATTTGACACAACAACAACATCTGCCTGTTCTCGCTGTGTCGGCTTCTCAAAGTTGTGCACACAAGCTGCATGGGTTAGTACAGTAGTGCCTTACAGCTACATCAGCTGTGCTGATGTGGTAGATAAAATTTTACACAGCAAATTGCAAAATGTGAATGTCTGAAAACATCAAGAAAAAAAACAAAAAAACCAATATGTGATTGGAGTTTTATTTGATCAAAAATGCTTAATATTAGTTTACAATGCCAGTGAAGTACCACATGTTGAACTGCAGACCTGAGTGGATCAGCAGCATGTTAGATACACATGCACTGACTTTGTAAAGGGTTGAGGTTTGAGTATTCTTTTCACTTACTCCACTGAAATAGTAGCTTGTCGACAACATAACCAAATACTAATTGCTTATTTTTCATTCAGAAACGGGGTGATCTGTCCCATGCTAGCTAATGAAGACTACAGGGATCAGACCGGTGCTGCAGAAACACACTGCTATGGTGGTTTAGATACAGGAACCACAACAAGGACAAAACAAACATCTCACACACGTCTCATGTGTCTCTCTGAGGTTTCTCTGCCTGCCTCTGTACTGCCTTCATGAAGGGCTCACACCTGCTTCTGTTCCTTCTGAGCTCGAAATGAAACAAGCTTTTTGTTCTCTCTTAAAGCCAAACCTTCAAGTCTGTGCTGCCACCCTGAAACATTTACTTACAGGCCTAAAAGAAATGAGATTTTAAAGGGAGCTCCTTTCGCGATATTTGGATGCAAAGCTGCTGCAAAGCGTGCGAACGGCGTGATGCCCTTTTCTTTCCTCGGTGGATGTGTATCTGTTTATGAGCTGTGATTTTGATGGAAAACACCTGAAAGTGAGGACTCCCTCATTAGTCACACACACCTAATGAGGGCGTGTGCACCACACTGTGTCATTACTGAAAAAGAAAAAGACAAAGTGTGGGCCACAAGCAAGAAAGAAGGGTGATTCACTTTTTTCATATGCATCTCATGCTTCCTCAGCCTCCAATCTCTCCTACAGAGGGTTTCCCTCAGCAATCGATCTCTATTTCCTGTCTCTGACTTGCGCTTGTTTTATTGTTTTTGATAAAATTACAGGTTAGAGTTATGGTGTGTTACTTAGCCAAAGACAGGAGGATGTGATGAAGGTGCTGAGCGTGTGCCGAAAGTTTTAGTGTCTGTGGCTGTTCTCATGTTTCATAAATTAAAAAAAAAAAAATGTCAGCGGAAAGGAGGTTAAGAATCAGAAACAAGTGACATTCTCCTCAATGCCTGAAAACACTTAATCTGTTTCATCATGAGGGGAACTTCATTCAAGCTTCTTTGAAACCTCAGGCTTGTGAAACAGTAGCAAAGACAGAAAAGTTTACTGCCTCTCCCACTCATTGCTAAACCCCCATCATTTGTATCTGTAAGTTATTTTTGGTTTGGGGGCTGCTGGAGGATCATTTTATCAAAAGGAAAGTATAGATTCTTTGTATTTGCCACAGTTTGTGTAGATTTCAAAACACTACATTCATATGGACTGATCGGTATTGCTACTACTATATATCCGTGATGAAGATAATGAGGTTAATGATGACGTTGGTTTGCAGTGGAAACACTGCTATATATTTCCACAGCGCCTACAGACATGTATGCAGCAATTACTGCATGTGTAGCTGAAGCACATTACTGCATTCCTGTAAGTAATAAAGATAATCTGATTATTCACTTATTGTAATAAATGAATAAACAAGATGGAAACAAAAAGAAACTTTGTCAGCTTTAGAGCATTTCTCAAAACAATGACACAGATAAAATCCAGTTTTCAGTCAGTCATGTTTTTCTGTACATCCTACAGTTTATATGTGGAAATTATGGAAATGTTTTGCAATATTTTTCCATTAGCATGCATTTCAACAAGAACTAAAGGTCTACTTCTGCATTTTAATTGCAAAAACAGAACATCGGGCAGAAAACCTGTATTCCACTACTCACATGTTGCCACCCTTTGCACAGGTAGCCACATTCAAAGTGTCAATGCAGGGCTCAAATTTGCTTTGCTACATCAGCCTAGTACTGTAGCTACATAATCATACTAAGCTGGCATCAGATTAAATTAAATCATTTTAAAATTTGTCTCACTTGGGCGTTTGTACAGTTGTTGGTCGCTGCATGTGTTTCGGCCCTGTGACACAAACAGACTGCTTCCTATTGTCGCTCCGGTGTAAGAGACGGCAGAGTTTACAGATTGTTTAATGGGTAAAAACTATTTTAAAAGTTAAAGGTAAACTACAAAAAAATAGCAATAGAAAAAGTGTTTATAGATTTTCCCTTCAGTGATAGATGTTCATGGCTTACGGTACGAGTCAAAAGGTTGGACACACCTGATGTTTCTCAGCAGTATCTGAGACAAGTTTAACATAAACTATGATGCACAAATACACAAAAATGAAACACAGTGAACATGAAGCCAAAATGCTAAATCCTTTATAAAGTATTCTGGAAAATTCTAATTTCTTGAAGAAACATCAGTGATGTTTGGATGTGGGAAATTCAAAAGTGTTATTCCTAAACATCCTGATGACTCTTTGGGTGTCTTTAAAGGTGCATTTGTGGTTTAGATTTCCTCTCACTGGACAGTGGATGATTCATATCAAACAGGTATTTAGTAGCAAATTAAGCTACAACCAAAACACACATATTTGATAGAAAGCACAATTTCCTGGTTCTATATGGCAACAAAAGCGTAACGTACTCAGCTGATGTTCTGTATCTGTGATTATTTACTCTTATCACAAAATGTGGGGAAATAAAGAAATAATCCACTGTGACTGTGTCCAGCTTGTTTTGTTTTTTTTTTGGTCTTGTACGGTACATGTCTCATACCATTATCTACCCATATAAGTGCCACCATTTGTATTTTTCTCTTACAAAATAATGTTTATTTGATTAATTCTTAATTTCTACAGACTTTGTAAGAAAATTTGTGAAAAAGTAAATCACCTGCGTGATGCACATAAAACATAAACATTTTACTCTAAATGCTTTCTTTTCCTTTTCCATGTGGGTAGTCAAATCAAGTGTCTCTCTTTTTAGTACAAAATTCCCCCTTTGTGTCTGCTGCAGCTCATTAAGTGTTAGAAAACACTGACAGAGAAACACAGAGAGGGAAAGGCTTAACGTTACTGGCTTGATTTGTCAGACTGCTAAAGTCTTAACTTTAGGACGTATTTTAAGAACGAAGACTATCTATTACATTGGAATTGCATTAGATGGCCAGTATGGCTGTACAGTGAGTGAGAGTTCTCTATTAAGGCGAACCCACTAAAACAGGAAAACCAGAAAACATTTGATTCACAGACACAGCTGGAATGCATTTAACTTCACAGTTTAATGTTGGCCATCCACCGACATTTTGAGCAATTTAACCATTATGCTTCATTTCCTGGATCACTGCACGTTACCCTTAGCCTACTAAAAACACTTTCACTTGTTCAGTATTAAAGTTGCAAGACCAAAAACACACACTAACACAAAGGGGAGCGCATGAGGCGTCATACACAAAGGGGCAACTTCAGTGAAGAAGAAAACATGTTATTTCAGTCTGTGACTGGTCAGTGATCGATCACCCTCTACAGGTTACTTGAACACAGACTCCACTCATGAAAAGCTGCTTTGACAACTGAAACCTGCGTGGAAGTGAAACATGAGGGGAGTTTACAGCAGGGGAAATCAACAAGCACACGATCATTTTTAAAATGAATGAAGAAGTTGCTTAAAATATGTAACACTTGTAGGAGCACACCTGCAGTGGGGTTACAGCTGGCTGCTGTAAGCTGCCTCTCCCTGGCCTGAAAACTCACATATCATCCTGCTGATTGCTGCAATGGTTTTTGCAGCAAACTGCTGCTGTTTGGCAGTCAACATAATATGACACAAATTTATACTGTAATGGCAGTTGCTACATTACAATTTCTGTCAGGGTCACTACACTGCTTGTTGTTACTGGTGTTCACACACAAAAAAAGTCGTTTGAATAAAAAAAAAGAAAAGAAAAAATTAACAGGACGCTACTGTAAACATTTACAGCATGATATATGTTACTGTTTTTTCTTGGGTGTTCAAATTATTAATTCAGAAATGTTATGATGGTTATTTAAGTTAAGACTCTGCAATGTGGTTTCCAGTGTTTGGGTGACGAGCCACCATGAGCAACACTCCCGTAGGGTTTCATGTTCATTTTCAGGGTAGCTGTTCTAAAGTTAAATACCAAAGCATTCCCCTAACCATGTTGTGGAAGAAAAAGGGAAATTCAACAAAACAGATATCTCGTCACACTTTGAGAAATACAAGAAACTAAACTCAGGGTACCCGGGCAAGGAGATGCAGCTACAGTCATGTGAAGAAGAAAATGCGCCCTCTTTGATCTCTAAAGTTTTACATATCGGTACATAATAAAGAATGATCTAGGCCTTAGCGGTTCTCTAAATGATTGAAATACAACCTTAGATTAAAATCAACACATCATATTGCACAGTGTCCTTGTTTATTTAACAAAAATTGAGCTAAAATGCAGAAGCAGTTTGTAAAAAAGTAACACATCCTGACGGCTTCCTTAGGAATCAAGAGGGCTGCTAATTAAACGCAATTAATTAACTGATTATCAGTAAGTGTGAGCTCTTATTGGTCTGGGAAGGGTTATAAGGTCATATTCAAACAATTTGAGGTCCGACATTCTACAGTGAGAAAGCAAATTCACCCTAAGGTTAGACCGTGCAATGGTCAGAGGAACTGCGAAAAACCCAAGAGCTACATGTCAGACTCTACAGGCCTCAGTTAGCATGATAAAGTTCATTTAAAAGTTCATGTTAAAATTAACATGGGAGCGTGGGTTAGATTTGAAAAATTGCATCTTAACAAATCACAAGACTTCTGGAACAATGACGAGGCTAAAGTGGAGAAAATCAAAGTGGAGTGAAGAAACACAAATACAGCTTATCAGCACAAACAGCTTATAGCAATTGTCAAGCACGGTGGTGGAGGAGTTATGATTTGGGCTCGTTTTACGGGACGGCACCTTGCAGTCATTGAATCCATCATGAACTCCTCTTGAATCAAATGTGAGGACATCTGTCTGACAGCGAAAGCTTGTGACCGAATGGGTCGTTCAACAGGACAGTGATGCCAAGCACGGCAGCAGCTCTACAACAGAATGGCTGAAAAAGGCAAGAAACAAGGTGCTGCAATGACCCAGTCAACGTCCAGACCTTGACCCGACTGAAATGCTGTAGTGTGACTTTAAGAGAGCTGCCCACAAACCTCAATGAACAGAAGCTAAGTTGTAAAGAAGAGTGGGCCAAAAGTGAGCGAAGTCGCACAGAAAACAACTACTTCGAGTTATTGCTGCTAAAGTTGGTTCTACAAAGTACCGAATCTTGTTTTTCACACACTATTTCTGCCTTTTCTCTTAGTTTTTCTTAAATAAATAATGAAACAGCTTAATCTGTCACATGTTGTTGTTTATTTTAGGTCATATTTAAATAATTTGAGAATTTGCCAAGGACCAGATGATACTGTATTATCTCCTGATACGTAAAGCCTCAGAGCTGAAAGCGGGCGCATACTTTGTTTTTCTTGTGACTGTAAATTTCACAGTAATACTCTTTTTAGGGAGATTACACAAACAACAACGTGTACAATGGCAACTAAACAAGTCACAGTATTATCCTGTTAAACTTTTATTATGGCATTATTATTAAAATGCTGGCAAATGTAGCTGCCAGTACTTCACTCTCTTGTAACAGTGATATTCCTAACTTGTTGACATCAAGTAGTAAAAATTCTGAATTGCTGACCTGAATTTGGCTCCTGATGTTCTCTAGTGAAGGAATGACAACCCAAATGGAAATAGAAGAGGGAGGGACACACACTGGTTCAAAATTTTCAGTTTCACTTTGAATGACTGCATGTTTGAGTCTGTGAGTGTGCACTTTGTGTAATACAGTGAAAAGGAGAACTGACTAATGCAGGTCCCATGAAAAGGGAATCCTAATGTCTCATATGAAAACACCTCCATTGTAGACAAGTTATATTTTCATAACAGGGTGAGGGAAACACATCTTGATAATCACATACACAGAGCAGCAAAATACATACAGTCTGTGCCTCCATGACACTTTTTTTCTAGCCACTAAATGCCAAGAAGAAGAAATAAATGCATTTAACAACTCTTCACAAAAATACACAACAAAAAGAGTAAATCAGCAGCACTTTATTTAGTCTGTGATAAACAATAAATGACTTTAAACTGCTGTAGTTTTACGAGTGTTACTGGAGAAACAGCGATAGGATCTTATTTTATTTTTGCACAGTCCTCTGAATTTTAAGACCAGCATCATAAGAATAAAGATGAAGCAAACGAGCTTTTATTGCCAAACATGGGGATGTTATTAACCAGTCAAATCAGCCAACCAAACTCAATCCTACTGAGCAAACTGAAAACAAATGACCATCAAAACAAGCAAGGCAAGGGGACAGCTGCAGTGCGGTGCTGGCAGAGCATCACTGAGTAAGTGCCTGCTGAGGTACAGCATTCAGCAGTACATTAGAATTTTGGAGTAAAAATGAACCTCCATTCTTACTAAACTGAATCAAAGAGTCAAAATATTGAGCTCAATGTAATTTTTATGTTTCAGAGTTAATGTGCTGCAGTGCTGTGCTGGTTTACCACACATGGGCTGTATCGGGCACGCATGCTACCTAATTTAATCTGGGTCACAAAATATGTTTTAAAGCAAACTGGAACACATAAAAATATTCACACAAAGCAGAAGCAAAACATCACACAGACATGCAACAACCAACATGCGTCTTAGGAGTTGGGCCGCAACATGCCGCCAAAACAGCTTCAGTGCACCTTGGCATTGAGTCGTTAAATCTTTGAGACTCTGCTGGGGGGATAAACACAACTCCTTCACAAGATATTCCCTCATTTGTTGGAGAGAACCATCTAGCATCTCAGCCTAAAATCATTCATATTGGGTTAAAATCCGGTGTCTGTAGCATGTGATTCACATCGTTTTACATTCAGACCGTTCAGTGACCCCTTGCGCCCTGTGGACAGGGGCATTTTCATCCTGGAACAGACCATTCCCATCAGGATAGAAATGTTCCATGAAAGGATAAAGTTCAACTCAGCTTTGTAGTTGCCTCATTTCTAGTGACCCTTTGCACTCAAGGGACAGGCCCCTCAAAGCAAAAGAGAGCCAACGCATCCCTTCGCTGTCAGGGTTGGGGGGGGGAGAGACTCAGGTTTTTTCCTTTAATTTGTCACCACTCTGTAATATCATAAGTTAATAAATTGTAAATTATGTTGCTCTTTTTAAGCTCTGGCAGCAGATAAAGCACAGAGAAACAGAAAGGAGGGTGAATTATTAAAGCGCCCGCGTAGAAGGAGCCAAAAACATTTATTTTTTAGCATCTAAAACCAAATTTACTTATGTCTGCTACATCTGCAGCCACTTTGCCATGTCTGCTAGATCTGATTTTAACCTTCTTTATATAAAGTGCTTATCATGAGTAAAATTAAACATACTCTCAGTCACCGATTAGTGAAATCCAGACTGATATCTAGATATTATTTTCAAAGATAAGAAACAATGCATTACCATCTACAGCACTAAATTATTGCCCATTTTGGTAATATTTATCAAAACTTTGAGCACGTTTAATCCTACGTGTGTTTTATTTCATATCATCCGACAGATTAGAGTGGCAGCGCAGCGTTTGGTGAATTTGTTTTGCATCGGCAGTTTTCATAGAAAGCATTTTGACAGTTACAGGGCCCTCCAGAAACAAAACCAGCAGGACCCTGAGGCCATGCTGGCTCACTACATGCTTCATGGCTCTTTGGGACTCCTCAAAGAAAAATGGAGGCATCGTTAATGCAGCGCTCATGCGCTTCTTAGGTCAAAATGTTTCATTCCAGAAGGTGAACCAGTTTGGACACCTGTGCAATACCTCTGAGTTTAGAATTTAAAACAAACACAAGAGTTTACCGCTTAAAGTTGCCACTTAATTTGGTTTAAAGCTTTCATTTTTCATTATAACACCCGAACCATGCTTTGTGTTACAGTTTAAAAAGAGATTTGGTTTAAACACATGCATTTTTGATTATATTAAAATAATGCTTTGCATACAGCGTGAAGTTTGAACTAAGACTGTGTGTATTTTCTGTACCGTCTCCCTCGTATTTCTGAAGGCAGCATTCACACTGGAAGCTTCTCAAAGTCAGTTCTTTGTTAAAACACTCAGCAGATAATGTGCGATCCACATTCAGCTGTAAATGGCCAGCCTTTACAAGGAAACACTACAGGTCTCATTTACTTGTCGCACTAAAACTAAACAAAAGCAGTATGTTATTGTGTAGTATAACAATAACAATATATTAGTGCCCAAAATATAAATACAACATGAGGTGTAAGATTTACCCCCTTTTTATGGCTGTTTTAAGTCATAAATTTTACATTCTGAAAACATTTCTAACATTTAATCCTTCTTGTTTCTCAGAGGAATTCTTTACTACAGGTTACTTTGGTAATTTATAAACACTGTGAAGGAGGCCCTTTACCCAGTGTTTCAATACTGAACAGCAGTGAATGAATTTGGAAGCTTTTTGAATATTGTTGCTACTCATTTACAAATCTAAGCAATTTGTGTGCCACAGGGCCCTCAGCAAAAAAGCTAGCATCCACTTTTCAGAGGAACAACGTACAGGCTGAACTTTAGGAACGCCTCCCTGATTTAAAACTGTTAACTTTACCTTTAATTTCTGTAGCATTTTTACAAAAATTACAACGGGTTTATGTCCCGATTGTGTAAGACTGGGGCAAATTTAACGTCCTGTTGCAAAATCAATGACGTGCTGCTTGCACTGCTGTTATTGCATAAATTTTGATCTTTACACTTAAAGCGACTGCGAAGCAGAGAAGTCTATTTTAAGCATTTCTGATGTGACATTTTGAAATCCTCCTCAGGGTTGTCATTAGGTTAAGCACATCAGAGAGACTAATGAAGTCTGAAAGACGTCCCATAGAGGGTAAAATCTACAGATCAGGACCGGCTCATTTGAGAATTATTTAAGTAATGATGATAAAACAACTATAAATCATTCATTGTTGCCAAATTTGATTCAGTTCATGTATTGGCAGCAAAATACACTGAACACTGGCTACCGACTGTGGCTCGTCACGTTCTTCTGATTATCTGAGCAGAATTGTGTGAGTTTTTCAGAAAACAAACACAAACAAAACGAGACCAAACTCAAGATGAATCAGTCAAATAATTTCAAAAAGTGGCCTCTGTTGGGTCCAGATTTGAGCCTTGACCCTACGTGCCCTTTTGCGTCTATCAGAGTGGATCTTACTTCGCGTCTCTGACATTTGTAGCTGTAATTTGAGTCCCTGACATATTGTTATCCTGAACCGATGTATCATCTCCCTGGAAGAAAACCCCTTTAAATCTACTATTATCATGTAAAACACTAAAGTATACACACAAAATATTACAGCGTACTCACATGTGATCTTCTCAGCACAGCAATGAGTTCAGCTTTGACACTTGGTAGGTTGTCTGCACCTGCAGATGTCTCTTTCAAACACACACACACACACACACACACAGGAAGTCAGACTTCACTATGATCTCATCCCCTCTGTTATACACTTAATAGATTATACAGACTAGGATTACACACTCAGACACAAACTCGAGCCTAGAAGAGCCATTTAGAGGTCTTATACTCTCAGCTTTGTTTGCAAAATAGGAGAATTTCTTAATTCATAAAAAAGATTAAAAATGTTTTACTCATGCATATTTATGAGCGTATATGTATGCCATGGGTGGTCTTGTTATTGAGGTAAACAGGTGTTTACTGCTTATTTCATAGCATGTAGTGCTGCTCCGGTGTCAACAGCTGCATTGTACTGCACCAGTTGTGGGGAATTTGCGAGCTTAGAAACCAGTGTGAGCACGGTTTAAAGCAAAGAAGTTTTAAACCATAACATTTTTATTATTTGGTTACTTATTACCGCTACAACACAATGAGGAGTCACAGTGAATGACTTACAATCAGCCTGACAGCGTTATGCGACGCTGTGATTGTGTCTGCGATGTGTGCAGATGGAAATAATTCAGCAAATGTTGCCGTCAAGTACAATTTATTAAATGGAGAAAAGAGGCAACATTATTGAGCAATACAACCAAAAAAAAATATGTTACATATGCTCGTTAAAACACACAAAACAGAAGAAAGACATTACATTTGATTAGCTCAACAAACGTGTTCAACTTAAAATGACAGATACTGGGACCAACACATTAATATGTCATACAAATGTGGACACAAGTGCAGCCAGAGAGGCAAACCGAGTGCAG
The DNA here is from genome assembly GCA_024447675.2 of Pterophyllum scalare. Taxonomy (NCBI): domain Eukaryota; kingdom Metazoa; phylum Chordata; class Actinopteri; order Cichliformes; family Cichlidae; genus Pterophyllum; species Pterophyllum scalare. Next base: position 11,706 of record JAMQGT020007606.1, on the reverse strand, counting down.
TTCTTTTATTAAAATTATGTTGGATATACAGGTTTAAAAGGCACCCAGACCAAAATAATAATAATCAAAAGAAACACAAAAACAAAAACTTGGAAGAAGATTGACAATCTGACAAACAGCTGAGGAGGTTGAGGGAGTCACGCTTGACTGACTGGAGACATGCAGGTGAGCGTGGGGAGTCAGGTGACAGGAATTGGGAGGAGAGTCCAAGGACATCCGGTGGGTGGATGGAGACGGAGGGGGTGGTGTAGGGTGTTGGGTGAAATGTTTAAGACAAACACGGCTCAGACGGGTATTATACTTGAAGAAAGAGCTCCTACAAAAAAAGTGCCTACATCATTACATTTAATTTTTATTTGCATTAAAAGCCTAATTTACATTCATGCCACGTCCATACTGGGGTTCTCTATCACTCACTCGCTCCTTATCTCCATCTATTCCTCCTTCCCCCTCCTCTCTTTCACTCTTTATTTTTCTGCATCTCTCCTCCTTTCAATCTGCCTTTCATGTCACTCCATTAGATGGAGTGCAGAGGGAGGGCTGATGGCTTCTCTCTCCGGCGTCCTTGCTTCGGTTTTGCTGCAGCTGTTGGGCTGTGATAAAGAGAGTAAAGAGGAGAAGTTTTCACACTAATTACAACATAATAATGGAGTACTCGGTGAAAGCCACTGTGAAAATGAAGGTCAAACAGTCATTCGTATAAAGTGAATCGAGTCTATTAGAAAGCATCTGTAGAGTGAACAAAGATCACGGGAGAGGGGGTGAAAGGGATTTTTTTATTAGATCGAAGCAAAGTGAGAACATTTACTTGTCACATTGGCAGTATTTCTTAGGCCTCTGTCGCTGCTGTGCCATATTCATCTTCCGAAATTTCCTCTATAAAAAAAGAGAAGAAAAAGAATCACATTATACTTTTTTGTTTGCTTCAGAAACCCATTCTTCTTTGTTTCACCTTCAATTATCAAAGCACCACATAAAGATCTGATGAATGGATCTCCTCACTTACCCTCCTTCTTTTGACTCTCATGTACAAGACAATGACACACACCATCAGGAGAATCACAACCAGGCAGCCAACTCCAATTGCAACCCATACCCACCACGGGAGCCCCAGCAGCCCAGATGAAGCATCTTTGTCAGTACCTGAAAACCAAACAGATCATGGGGGAAAGTGGTAGGATAGCAAGAATCAGATACATGTTCAGTAAAGGATCACTCTGAGCAGATGTTTTGATAAACTGTACCCACATGAGGTGCAGGGTGTCTTTGCGTTGTTTTTTACATTGCCATTGGGTGGTTGCTTTGTTGTCGGAATCAGCTCTGAAAGAACAAAAGCATCACACATATCTCTTTTTCTTTTGACCACATAGTTATACAAGGGTCTTTATTCCTAGTACATGTGTATTACCTTGTACTGTGATGGTCAGACTCTCACTGATCTGGATGCTGCCATAGGTGATGACACACTGCCAGGTCCCATCATGTAACCTTGTTACAGGTTTGAGTTGAGTTGTCGACGTCCCTTCAGGTGAACTTGCATTCGGACTCTTCCACTTCACTTCAGAACCTTCAACCAGACCTTTGACGTCACACTGCAGCGTCGCCTCGCAGCCCTGCCGGAGAACAGCAGAGGGAGCGACAGAGACCGACACTGAGAGGGACAACAGAGGAGAGGATACAGCGAGAGTCACAAAGAGAAAGGGAAGGCCATGCTGAACAAAGAGCCAGATTATTGGTCACTCGTTCTTATTAATTGCTTACACAGGCATGACTATCATATAGAAACACACCATATGCTTTAAGTATTTTTTCACAAAAAAAAAAAAGAATTGAGTACTAAACTAATTTTTAAAATAACTTAATAAACTTCATAAGCTAATTACAATAAAATTGGATGCAAGTCTAGATTCCTGAGTGGACCCCTGCTTCCATTCTCCTGATGGAGAGTGGTTCTGTATGGTAGCCTATTGTGTCTCTGCCCACCCTTTGGCTCCGCCACTGTTGGGGAGATTCTGATGAAGTGGTAGTTTGGGATTCAGGACTATAAACTTTTAATGGGAAGGCTACCTAAAGGAGATATTTAAAAAAAAATTTTTTTTAAAGATGCCGGGTAAAGGAAAGCTAGTAGTGGATGTTAGCAAGCTGGATTTTAGGAAATGTAGGATTCTGTGGTTTTAAAGTTTGACTTATCAGTACTAAAATACTATCTGGATTTTGGCCTTTGATGCTTTGATTTGTCCAATGTGACTCTTCTAACTACATGAAAATGCAAGATATTGTGTGTCTAAAAATGTACTTTTATTTGCCTGTTATAGTAACAGAACAATCAGCGATACTGTAAATTTCCCCTCATCTCACAGCAGTGATGATGTTGATCTGATTATTAGTGTAATGTGCAGGGATCCTGAAAACTGAACTGGAATAGTCCTGATATGGTAAACCACTCATTGTTCCATTAAATGCAAAGATTTATTTGTAAATGTATATTTTCCAGGGTGTGCTGTTTACCTGAGACCACAACAAGTGAATGTTCTTGAGTCGTCCCATCTGCCAAACATGTGAACTTTCCAACATCTGTTTCTTTTACACCAGAGATTTCCAGATTCATCTGCCTCAGGACTGACCTCCGCGCAAGTTCATCAGTGCCTAAGACAGAAAATAAAAATATGAAGTGATGTAATGTTATAATCATATACTAATGTTAACTGTGATGTTTTTCAAGCTACTCAAGTACCTCTGCGAGAGAAGCCTTTCTGATCAACAGAATAAAGAAAATTATTTTCATGACGCCACACCAGAGTCTTTCTGTAGCTGCTGACCCCACAATTCACTGTGATCTTCTGCCCGACTTTTGCTATGAAAACGTCCCCTGCAGCAGAGAGGGCACCCAGCACTGAAAAGAAAATGGTTACATTCACTAACCAAACCACACATTTGTGCTTGTGCTCTGACATATATTTAAAGAAGGATACAACAAATATCTCCGCATTTAGATGGAGACAAAACCTGTGGTATTCTCTCCATGTTATCATAAACAGTGGCCTTACACGATTCTTTTAGTTAGGTTAAACATAAGGTCGCGCACCACCATTACACACTTGTGTTTTAAAGGATTATTTACAGCATTTTCACTCACCAAACACAAACCACACAATCATCTTCATTCTGAAATGAAAACACAAATGTACATTACTGTTTACATAAAATCATTAAAAAAAAATCAAATTTAAAATGAACACTTTCATTTTGTACACAACCTCAGAGCGATTCTTCTTCAGATGAACACTTTACCAAGAAACCATCAAGCCTTCGCTGTGTTTCCGTCCTCTCTGTGCCGTTTATTAAAAAAAATATTTAAAATTTGCTGATAAACTTAAAAACTAAAGAAGAGTGTCACTGACAAAATTCAAGCACATCTTGTGGCTTTTCTATTTAATCTATACAATACCTCATGTGAAGCTGTTTCCTGTAAAGCTGCTCTAGCTTTATCTGACTGCACCTCCACAAATGAGAAGTCTTTGAGAAAACAGAAATTTTGTTTCTAGAGAAATTCTCCTAATTTTCTACACTATTTTTTGTTAAATTAAGATCCTTCATAAGTCCAGTTAATTTGCATCAAACTGAATACTTGCACTTATTACGACTTTTCACCTTCAAAACTTCAAGTTCTTTCAAGTTATTTCGCTCACTCTAAATAACAGTAATGAAAGCACTGTGACCAACAAAGTCAAAGCACTGCTTCAAAACAAACACTGTGAGTCTAATTTAAGAAATTTTTGACTGAACAACAGATATAAATTCACACCTTAAAGAGTCTTTAAGTTATATAAATTGACCCTGCACACCAAATGCCTGGAAACAACATTTAGCACATATTTCTACTTATTAGTTTAAACTTACACTTAGACTCGTCACATGCAGCTATTTCTGAAATGCTTAAAATATTGATTAAACTGGTGCCTCCGCTAGTAAGTTTGAACTCTGTTACGGAACAAAAGGACAGTGTTTCCAGGAGAGTCACATTAAATTCATTACATTTATTTTGAAAGATAAAGCCTAATTTTCACATATAGGTAGAGCTCTTACCTTAATTTTGAATAGATTTCGTCTCTTTTAGTGCAGTTATAGATGGAAAAATTCTTTTGTCATCCTCTCTGTGCTTCACTTCATGAAAAAGAAGAGCTCAAGGATGCAGAAACTGTAGAAGGCGGAAGAGCTCTGAAGAGAAAGCTGCACTCTGGAAAGTTGTAGGCCACTGCAAACCCCAACTCTTTGTGGGTTTGCTACTCATGTCTGCGCTTTCCTTCGTTCTAGGCATGGCATTTTTTACACAGTTCAATTCTTGCAAAAAGCAAAAAGAAAGTTCTGCACAGTGGCTTAAAAACACTTTAAAAAAACATTCAAATGCACAAGTACACAAAAACTAGGGACATTATAGTAAGAAGAATATAATGAAAACACAGTTTGAAAGAAAGACAAACTGTAAAATAACTTATATTGTGGATGTTGAACTCTTTTGGTTCCTTTTTTCTATTTCCTCAGTAACAGTTACAGGAGGAGGTCAAGTCAGGCTGAAGTGGTGACACCAAACTGGAATCGTCCAATAAAAGAGGGGACCAGAAGCGGCAGTGACTACTGATGGCAGTGGAAATCAGTAGTCAGGGTTAACATAAACAGTGAAGAGACTCAGCAAAGTCACTCTAATGTTTGGGACTTGTTCCCTGAAGCAGGTTTTCTGAAATAATCTCAGAGTAAAACCTGAACGGATGTCTAACAGATCTCAGGCGGTTCTCAGTTTTACTCAGCAAGGCCCAGATAACAACATGAACCTGCTCTCTGAACAGACCCGTGCTTTGTGATCAGAGGATTTAAAGAGAAATATCACCCCAACACCTCATCTGTACACCTGCACCAATTTATTGAAGTGTGTAATATGTAATCTGAGAGACTTATTTACACTTTTGTCAGTTGTGAAGTGTGCCAGGACTTTTGTAAGAGCTCGGTGAAGTGCAGTTCTGTCATGTGCATTTGTTAGCATTCACATTATCTTCTCCTTCACCAAAAATTTAACGCTGCTTTGTCTCATTCAGCCACCCTGTGGTACAAGTAGAGGTATCCCAGATCTTTGGGAGGCTTCTCTGAAGCACACACCTTCTGATCGTTGAAGATCACCCATCTGTTACGCACAGAGAAAACACAGTTCACAAAGGTCTGTTTAACAGCACCTGCAGCCTCCAAAAGAACAGCTTAATTACATATGTCATAATGTAGTTTAAAGGAGGACCCATTAGCAGAAATGGACCCATTTTCATTATTCATAAATATAAAAAAACCCTTTTTCCTCCAGGTATGCTGGTGACAGGTGGATATAAATCCTTTAAACCTTCAGTTCTTTGACACATTAAGACATCAGTTTGTGCAGATCAGCAGCCATGAAATGATTTTTGTTCAGAGCAGACGTGGAGTATGGTGCCCCCTGCTGAAACATCTCAAAAGCCACTCTATTCCATTTTAATAGAGTTCTTTGCAGATTTGAAAGTTCTTTGAGTTCTTTGAAACTCACCCTGTATTTATAAAGTAATTAAATACAGGTCAGGGAGCAGGAAGCACATATAACAAAGAGTTTGTAAAGAACTCATTTAGTTTCTGTAGAGAAAAATACATATGAATGCAATTATCTGCCTGTTTATCTTCTTCAATTACTTTTTCATTAAAGTTGTTTCCGACTTTTTGATTAAAACTATGAAATTTTCCTTAAACCAGGGGTAATTTTGGAATAGCCTATATAATAATGGAAAATCTGGCTTATCTCTTCTTCTTTCAGCTGGTCCCTTAGGAGTCACCACAGCAGGTCATCTGCTTCCATTTCACCCTATACCTAGCATCCTCTTCTGTCTCACCAACCCTCTGCATGTCCTTCTTCACTACATCCATAAACCTTATCTGAGGTTTTCATACTTTCCTCCTTCCTGGCAGTTCCATATTAAGCACCAACATATCCACTATCCCTCCTTTGCACATGTCCAAACCATCTCAGCTTCTCCTCTCAAACTTTGTCTCCAAACCAAACACCCTGAGCTGTCCCTCTGATGTACTCATTTCTAATCTCGTCCATTCTGGTCACTTACAATGAAAATCTTAACATTTTCAGCTTGGCCTCCTGTTTTTTTGTTTTTTTGGTCAAACTATACATCAAACCATACATCATAGCAGGTCTCACTACCATCTCGTAAACCTTCCTTTTAACTCTTGCTGATATCCTTCTGTCACCAATCACCCCTGACTCCACCCGCTACACCTTGACTCCCTCTCATTCACACACATGTATTCTGTCTTGCTTCTACTGACTTTCATTCCTCTTCGCTCCAGAGCATAACTCCACCACTCCAGACTTGCTTCCACCTGCTCCCTACTCTCACTACAGATCACAGTGTCATCTGCAAACATCATATTCAATGAAAACTCCTACCTGTACTCATCTGTCAGCCTGTCCATCATCACAGCAAACCTTGAACCCATTTGTCACTCCTACTGCATACCTCACCATATTTTTTTAGGTTAGTTGAGCCAATCTTCATATTACCAGATTAGAAAGACTGGCCCAATTAATGTGGAAAACTAAAAAATTAATAAGAAATTACAAGTTAATTAAAGAACTGGGTGGACCTGAATATGTTTGAGGATAAAAGTTATGAGTAAACTGCAGAAAAAGACTGTCAAAATGACAAAAAGTTATTAAAATACAGAATTTACAAACAAAAAGAAAATAAAGCAAACTTAAAAGTTGTGAAATTGTGTGAATAAACAATTAAAGATATCTTGTTAAATAATTATATTTGAATTGAGTTTAAAGCAGTGAATGAATTGGTAACATAAGGTCAGAATGGGAAAGATTAAAACAAGCCATAATGTAAAAATTGATAATTGAATGTTTCTGCCTTTTGTTCTGTTCTGTTCTGTCAAGATGATCAAGAGGAAGAGAGGACCGGAAGCAACAGTGACTGACAGTGACAGATGGCAGTGGAAATCAATAGTCAGGATTAACCTAAACAGTGAAGAGACTCAGCAAAATCACACTAATGTTTGGGACTTGTTCCCTGAAGCAGGTTTTCTGAAATAATCTGAGAGTAAAGAATAAGCAGATGTCTAACAGATCTCAGGTGTGTCTCAGTTTGGCTTTGAATATGATTTAGTTTAAGGAAAAATCATGAGGTGATGTTGATGAAGGCAGTGTTGAGTCCATATGACAGGTCTGTAGAAATATTGCAAGGGAGAACAACTTGACAACCTCCAGGTCGTCAAGGACAGCTGGAGATGGCCCCAAAATACAGGACTCGAAATACAAAGCATAAACTCAAAAAGAGCTTTAATCTTGAGCTCTTGCCAAAGTACAAAATAATACAGGTCAGGAACAAATAATGTAACACTACAGTGCTTCTAGGAAAACACAGAAACAGGAGGAACACAGCCATGAGGGAGAACACAACAAAGGGAGACTGAAGAAGTGAATACAAACACAGGATAGCCAGAGGATTGGAAAACAGGTGGGAGGACAGCTGAAAGCAATCACAGATGATGAGACAGTGGAAGTAGAACTAAATACAAAATACTAAAGGCAAGAGACTATCAAAATAAGACAGGAAATAACTAACACTGAGACCAAGACTCAAATATACGAACTTAACACACACAGACAGAAGATAAACACAGAGACAAAATAAGAGGAACAGAATGGGAATTAAAAAAGGAATTAACAAATTTATTGTCAACTAAACGAGGAACGTAAGGCACAAATACAAGTAATTCATAAGCACATGGAAAGTAAACATAACAAAAACAAAAGGCTGTAAGGCCTGAACACGAATCCCATCTCAAAACCAAAACCGCAGAATGAACCTAAAGAACCTCAGAAAAGGAGGATAAAACAAAGATAATCAAGAATACAAAACTAGAGAAAACCTAAGCATCCCAAACACTCAAAATGACCATGACAAAAAAGAAAAAAGAAAAAAAAAGACCATGACACAGGCAACAAGCTGAACCTGCTCTCTGAACAGACCTGTGGATTATAATCAGAGGATTTAAAGGAAACTATCACCTCAACACCTCATCTGTACATCTGCACCAATTTACTGAAGTGTGTAATATGAAATCTGACTCATTTACACTTTTGTCCGTTGTGAAGTGTGCCAGGTGTTTTGTAGGAACTTGGTGGAGAAACTGAGGATGACAACAATCAGTTACATGTTCAGAGAAGAATTTGTTTGAGCAGAAGTCCTGCATAAGCTGTACACACAGCCCTGCCGGGCGTCTTCAAGCCATTCTTCATTTTATCTTCAGTTATCAACTCTGCACATAAAGATTTGAGAAAAGCATTTCCTCACATACCCTCTTTCATCTGAACCCCTTCCACAAGACAGGCACCATACTCCCACTGCAACCCACACCAAACAGGAGATTCCCAGTGGGTAATTCTTGGCAGTACCTGAATACAAAAAGTGAGGATGGCAAGAATCTGTTATGCATTCAGTGAAGGATCAATTTGATCACTTTTGAAAACGTTTTGCACAAGCTGTCTTCGGATCAGCAGTTACAAATAATGTAATGTTCTTTGAGTTGGTTGGTGGACTTGTTTTAGGAGGAGACTCTGAAGAGCAGAAACACACCGCTCATCTCTCTTTTTCTTTTGACCACATCGATATATAAGGGTCTTCATTCCTAGTATATGTGTACCTTTTACTCTGATGGTCAGACTTTCATTCAACTGCTTGTGCCACACATGATGACATAATGCCAGGTCCTATCATGTAAGCTGGTTACAGGTTTGAGTTGAACTGTTGATGTCCCTTTGGACTGGCCCTGCATCAGGACTCTTCCACTCTACTTCACAATCTTGGTCCAAACCTTCCATGTAACACTAGAGCATTGCCTCACTCCCTGGCTGGAGAACAGCAGAGGGAATGATGAAGAGCCACACTGAGAGGGATAGCAGAAAACAAATGGAGGAGAGGATATAGTGTAGGCCAAACAGTAAAAAAATTTTGGTCACTCTCTCTGATAACTTGCTAATAGTACCTCCAGTGGTTAATGAAAGGTTACTGCTTCAATTCCACCTGGAAACACAAATCTCCTTTGGGGTTCCATCGGGCATAAAACTCTGCTAAATAAGTCATGCAGAACTACCTGCTGTGATGATGGCTTTTGGAAAGGGAGCAGCCAACAGTAGCTTACTTTCATAATTTGCTTACAAAGGCATGACTGCTAAATAAAAGCAGAGACTTTTGTGTTCGGTTGATTATTTCTGTTGTTATCAATGTTTCTTGGCAACAAATCTTATACTGTTGGAAAGCCTGTTTATTTAATTTAAATGGTGCACATTTATAAGGTGCATTTGGGGATTGAGCAGCAGAGTTGAGGACGTGGGTTGCACCCATGAAAAACTTGCCAAATCTTCTTATTCTGTTATCGACTCTTGTTTTAAGCTTCTGGTACTCCAGGCGTTGACAGTCAGGCTTGCCTCTTGATGCAGAAAGAATTTGAGATAAGATTTTAAATTTCTCATTTATCCTTTTGTATTAGAACTCACCTGTAACAGAATCACCAATCATACTGAATTTTCCCCCTATTTCAAGGCATTCATGTTTTTATTAACCTGACTATTAGTGTAATAGACAAGGAGTCTGAAAACTAAACCATAAATGTGGTGCTGTGGGAAACCACTCCCAGTAAATGCCAAGATTTATTTGTAAATGCATATTTTCCAGGGTCTGCTGTTTACCTGAGACCACAACAAGTAAATGTAAATTAATGTAAGGAGTGTAAGACGTGTCCCATCTGCTAAACGTGAACTTTCCAACCTCTGTTTCTTACACACCACAGATTTCCAGATTCTTCCACCTCATGGTTGAACTTCATGCAAGTTCACCACTAATAGACTAAATAAAAATATGTTGTAATATAATTTAATAATTATGTACTAATATTGACAGTTATGCTATACAAAAGTCTCAACTACACATACTCTCATCAAATTCATCACAATTATTTCTGTAACAGGGACAGTAAAATATTGTCTAAAGCATTTGCTCACCCATCCAAATCATTAAATTCAGGTGTTCCAATCTCTTCCATGGCCACAGGTGAATAAAAACAAGCACCTAGGCATGCAGACTGCTTCTACAAACATTTGTGAAAGAATGGGTCGCTCTCAGGAGCTCAGTGAATTCCAGCGTGGTACCGTGATAGGATGCCAGCTGTGCAACAACTCCAGTTGTGAAGTTTCCTCAATATTAAATATTCCTCAACTTTATTCCTCAACTTTTGTGTGATAAATATTGTACCTGGAATTGTTTCCATTTGATCCAAGTGTTTTGACTAATAAATAATATTTTAGAATTTTACTTGTCATGTGTTGGGCACACCTAGAATCTGTGTGTTATAATATGCAATCTGAGAGAATCATTTAGTTTTTTAAGTTGTGAAGACCTCAGTGGAGTGCAACTATGAATTTTATCATGTGTGCTCATTAGTATTCACATTGGAGAAAGCAATAATGACAAGAATCAGTTACACATTCAGTGAAAAATCATTTTGAGCAGAAGTCCTACACCAGCTGTACGGACGATGGCAAAGGGGGTCTGTGGGTTGTTTTTTGAGCTGGACCGTGGAATTGTTTTTGTTTTAGGAGGCAGCTCTGTGAGGAAAAACACACATCTTTCTTAGAATTGTATATAAAGATAATAAAATAATTACAATAAAACTATTAATTAATAGGTACTGGATGCAATTCTAGATCTCTGAGTATGTTGTGTAGCCGCCCTAATGCTTCCCCTATCCCTCTGTGGGGTGGCCAGAGGGGAGGCTATACTTCATGCCCACCAGTGGCCACCACTTGGTTCTGCCCCTGTTCCCCTGTTCTGATGATGATGCAGTTTAGGATTAGAAGCTACAAACATTTACGAGGTAAGCTGCCTTAAGGAGAAATGTTTTAAAGTTGAAATTTACCAGGCAGAGGAGTGCTAATGGTATATACTATCAAGTTGGATTATGGGAAATGTAGGACCTTGTGGCCACAAGACAATTACAGAAGAGGTCACTGACTGAACTGAGTCATGAGGGATGAATGAACGCAGATCAAATTCTGGTTTCCAGTTGAGAAAGCCAAAACCCGACATTCTTACCGAGAACAGACTCCTAATCAATCTAGACATTTAGTGACAAAATATATAATAAAACAAACAAAAAAAAACAAAAAAAACCCCTAAGTGATTAAAGAAACACTCATTGACCCCCCTCTCTTGCATCAAGATCTTGTAAATCTGATTTTATGCAGAGTGCTTTAACACTAACCCAGAAAGTATTATCTGCCTTTGGATGAGGTCCCAGTTTTCTTTACAGTTTTCTCCATTTCATACAAACAAATAAATGGAACTATGCGTACAGTTCTGAAAACATGAAGCTCTTATATCAAAAACAGCATAATACAAGTGCAATTCCACTGAAACATCAGCCCAAATCACAGTTTTGCAAATCTCTAAACACAGGATTCATGCAGGTGTTAGGCAAGAAGATGGCGCAATAAGAACTCAGAAGAAGCATGAAAGTGAAAGCGGGAGATAGGAGGCCTAGCAGGCAGCGAATGTAAGTTTCCCTTTTTTTCTATCAGGTCAGCAATACGTAACTGAACGAAGTAAACTACACAACACA
>JAMQGT020007605.1:0-128278 GCA_024447675.2 Pterophyllum scalare | reverse complement strand
TGCTTGATATCTTCCTTAACTGTTTTCTCTCATGAAGGAATGCAATCACTGGAAACAGGAGCATAAATAACACATGATCAGGTAAACACACCTCGAGTTGCCTTGTTGCAGTGCTGATGGATCTGTGTAGGAGCTTGTCTGACCTCAAAGAAACTTGCTGCGTTACGGGACCTGGCTGACCCCCACACCCCCCCCGAAGGATTTTTCATAATTGCCGTCAATGAGCAGCACATTTTCAGGAAGCACCTGTATTTCCTCTTCCTGTTCCTCTTCTTCAGCTGGCTCTCATTGGTTAGCCTCGCTTGTGCGCGACAGCAACAGCAAGCACAATGTGTACGACACTTGAGTCTTCGGCATCCAAAGAGCACAAGATAAGAACAAGAGCGAAACTGGCAAGCTCAAGCTATTTGACTTCCCTACGACACTTCTGAATTTGGCGTAAATCAGGCCTGAGTGGGCAGAGAATGAAAGACAATCAAAGTAGTTTTTGTTCCAGAGTCTTTTCTTCTTTTTTTTTGTCTTTTTGTTTGTTTGTTTTTTTGTTTGTGTTGTTTTGCTGCAAAAGTTTGTAAACTGTCATCAACTCATGACCACAAGCGACCGCTGCTACTCAGCTTTGTGGCAGTAAATGTCCTTTAGTGCTTTTAGCTCTTCAATCAGCGTCTTGTTTTGGTTTTCCAGCACAGCCACGCGATTTTCCAGACATTTGACATACTCTTTCTTTTTCCTGCGACACTCACGAGCTGCTTCCCTGGAGGGGAAACGGAGGAAAAATTTGCATGAGTCTCTAAAAGAAAATGTGGTTTAGACTCAAGACAAAATGCAAAGTATGCACAATCCATACACAAGCCAACGTCTGAGCCTTTTGAGTTCTGGTTTTATGTACACACTTTCTAGATAATTTCTTTGCTGCAGTGTTTCTCAAATTTTAAAAAGCATCCCCATCATCTACGAAAGCATTAAACTTTAGCTTTGACCTTTTCGTGACCTGTTGCTTTGGCACAAAGTGTGAAAATCAACCCCCAAACAGGCACAATCACACTTCTGTCAAATTTTCCATGAATGCATGAATTACAAAATCATTTAAAATATTGTTGCAAGTGCTAACGTGTTTTTTCATAGAATCTTCTAATCCCCCCGTTAGCAAAACTAAACCAATTTACTGCCCTAAATGAAGATTACAATTAGTTTAAGTCAGGACTGAACATTTTTAAAACATCCAGGGCCACCAGCACTTCTTCTCTTGCTTATAACAACATCTCCGTGACTGACATTTTTAATTCATTACATAAGAGCTCCAGACAGAGCCCACTCTTTTTGTCTATAACCCCCTTAAAGAATGACACTAATTTATTTTCTAGTTGAAGTACTTATAGTTTCAGGAATGAGTCTTAGACTTCTTCCACTTCAGCTCCTACCTGTTTTTCATCAGCCGGACCTCCCTCTTGCGGGTGATCTCTTCAGCGTGCTGTGACGAGGGGCTCTGCATGCTGCCTGGAGATGCAGCCATTACAATGCTCTGAGCCAGGCCCGAGTTTGGTGAGCGAAGCTGGTAGGCGGGGATGTCTCCTGTAGCGGCTACGGACAAATGCAGACAAAAGCACTCGAGATCAAGATTCTGCAATATTTTAAACTTTTTGTTGTCCTTTATTAAATTATATTTTTCTAATATATCAACTTACTACCTAATTTGACCACACTCACACATTTTCTTTACATTTCCCTCTAAAAAAAAAAAAAAGAATGAAAAAAATCTTCATATGCAGTCATCCTAATATTATGTTGTAGTGAATTCAAAAAGCCTAATTTAACTGATTTATTTAGTATTCTACAGTAAAAGCAGGAATGGAGAGCTTTGATGAAAAAAAGAGATGCTGACTCAACAAATAAAACACACGTCCAATCTTTGCTGCTGAAACACAAACACAGCAGGTTCAGGGAGGTTTTGGGGGGGTTTTTAAAAAAATTTTTACTTCGGTGCACACATTAGTGAGATCTGTTTTTGATTTACATAATTTGTCCTCATAAATTGTAAATTTATGCTCAAAGATCACTGTTAACTGGTCAGTTAGAGGCCTGCAGCTAAGGTTTGGCTCTGATGTGTCCAAATGCTCTAAAATCCCTTCAGTACTATTTATATTGTCAGGTTATGAAATGGAATACATGTAACCTTGTAGCCTGAGGCAGTGCAGAATAAACCAGTTATCAGACTCAGTCTACTCTAAATAGGCTGCTTACTGTTTGACTTTTTGATTGAGCAACATTACTGAAACATATGGCAACCAATAAACCATATGGTTGTGTTTATTCATGCTTATATATATTATCATCATCTCAGTGGAATGAATTAATGATTTTGTGGACAAATCATTAACGTTTCTGTGAACCGCTGTCTGCCACTTATAACTGTTAGATCGCTGGATTCTTAAAGAAAGTGATGCTAATTCTGGAGAAAGCTGAAAAAATTCTCTCGATGTGGCTTGTGTGCTGCTTGATTTGAGTCATCACTTGCGTGACTCAACCGTGCGCTGCTCTGCCTGCTGTCTCGTAACATTTCACCTTCTCGTTTTCACTTTGTTCCTGAGAAGTTTCAGTGCTCTCCCCTAATCTGATTTCCACACACACACACACACACACACACACTCATTCAGAAAGAGACACAGCAGGTGCGCACACACACACACACACACACACACAGACACACACAGCGTCTGTCTCTTTTTCTCTCATTGTGATAACAGAATGACTCGGGCTGTGCTGACGTCAGTGCGTGCGTCTCACTTGCCTGTTTGCATTCTCTCTTCCCTGCCCGGCTTCTGTTCCAGGAAACTGGAGTGACGTCAAACCGCCAACTATCTTACCCCACACACCCCCGCACCTCTCCCAGCCACCCGCTCCTTTACTTACTACCTCCTCCCTGCCTGTCTGCCCGACAACCAGTGTAGTGGTTAAGAGAGCAGACCGTGTGTGCGTGTGTGTGTGTGTATTCGTAACAGCGGGATACAGCCTGACAGGAACGACGCTGAGCATATTAACCAAAATGCTTGTTTACTTTCTAGCTCTCGCTTCAGCCCTGAACTGTCGCAGTGTTTTCCCTGTGTTGCAATAGCAAGGACACCTGTCTGATCTGTGATTCATCTTCGGTTTCACAATGCACAATATGAAAGTCAAGTAAAAGTAATTTCAATTTCAGAAATTTTTCTCTGCAGGCAAAAGCCTCTGCTCTTACAGTTGGCTAAATCAAAGAGGTGCTTTTGCAATTAGAGGCATAATCTCCAAATCCCAAAAGCATATTCTTTTTAAGCCTTCTTATTCTCAGCTATACTTGAAATCCCTGCTAGAACACAGCTAGGTAAACATGCACAAATATCTCTCTAAAGAGCATTAAGAAAAGAGTCAGACTTTTGCAGAGCACACATTATTATACGTGTTAAGGAACTCTACCTGACTCAGTCTCATCCCCAGTTACAGCCATCTCTGGTTTCCAATAATCCAGCACCACGGCAGAAAGACGCCTCACGACAGAAACGCTCCTCTACCCTTATTCTTTCCTGCTTTACTTGTGTCCCTTTTGCTCCTTCTTCTCCTTTCCTCTCAGCTCTCTGCATCAGAGTGCTCACTTCCCAACTTTACAGTCTGATTACAATTACAGGCATTGACATCACAATGACATCACTCCTGCCCACTGAAGTCAGTGAAACACCCTGGATTAGAGTTCCTCCCACCCTCCCCTCCTGCAGATGAGACAGTGAAGTACAGAAACACAATGTGAGCTAGGCAGGGATAGAGTGAGGGAGGCAGGGAAGGAGGGGGAGCTAACGGGGGTGGGGGTGGGGGTGGGGGGTGGTAGTGGAGAGGTTGTATTTTTAGCTCTAGTGACGCAACTAGAGCGACGCTCAACAAACAAGAGGATATTGTGTCCCAAGCGGCTGCCCTGCAAACTGTTGAGCTCCCTGCTTGAAGTTATCTGTGCGTGTTTGCATTTGTGTCTGTGTCTGTGTGTCTGTGTGTGTGTGTGTGTGTGTGTGTCTGTGTGTGTGTTTTGGAAAGTGTTAAGGAAGTAAAGAAATAGTAAACAAGAATAATGAAGGTTTTACATTTGTTTAAAATTATAGCCAAATGTCCATTACTTATCCTGCTGAATTCTACAAAACAGTTATTTAGCCAAGCCTACGAAAAGATTATTAACCACTTAGATGCCTGATGGGTTGTTGGTGGGAAAATCAGCAGCCAGGATGTTTCGGTGTGATCTGAGGGTGATTATTCACACTTCTCACTGTAGGTAAAACTTTGATTATTAACGATTCTGCGGGACATCCGCAGCCCTGCTGCTGAGCAGCTCTATTAGCTCTGTTGTTAATACAGAGCTCTCCAGCTGGAAGGAACAAATTAGCCCAAGCACAGAGGCGGTTCTGTTTCTACCAGCTGCACATGGACTTGGACTGACAAGGCAAATAACGCTGGTGTCAGGCAAAGTTACTGAAATGGCACCTACACAAACTGAACCAAGACCACTAATAAGAGACAGTCATCAGCTATTGCACTGCAAAGCTACCCTGGGTATGAACACACAGTTTGCAGCATAATGCCGATGCATGTGACTGTGTGAAAACATGCGATGAATGGTCCCTCACAAGTCATATGCATGGGTGAGTGCTGCTTTGATCTTATCATTGACTGTAAATCAAACTTGAACTTTAGCTTCTAATTAACATGTTTCTGAAGTTTTGAGCGCAACTATTTTCTTAAAGCGTCAATTCTCAGACCACAGATTCACTGCTACTGAGACGTCCGTGAGAGTAAATGCATGGCTTAGTTGACTTTTTGTGTGTTTGGCCCAATATCAGCAAAAGAAATGATCAGACATTAATTTCGGGTATTTTCATAATATTGTGCTTGTAAGTTGAACAGGAGCCGAGCACAGACTACTCCTCGAGAGTATCGCAACTTCCATTCTGTTCCTTGTTCTCATTCATTGCTGTGGTCTCCAGGTTAAAGGGTGAGTGTGCACTGGTGATGGGAGTGAAGGGCAGGAACAGAAAGAAGGTCAGAGGAGCAAGCTTTCACTCACAAACAGCTGAGTAAAGAACTGGCTTTAAAATAGAAATAATCCAGCATGGATCCAGAGACTATTTCCTCTAACCTCTATGGCCTATTTTTAAATCTTCTTGGATGAAGAGGGTCTGATTCAGCCCCGTGAGACCTGAGCTCCTGATTTCTCCTAGATATTTGTGATTAAATGGATCTCATATGTTTATAAACTAAGCTTCCTCTTTAAACAGGAAGTTGTATTTTGGGGACGTCCACGGTTTTAGACCTCACGCTGTCATTAACTGCAAGAAAAAAAAACGACAAATTTTTTTTTGCCTTTATCCAAAAATTAATAAATAAAAAAAAATCACGGACCTAACTACTGATGTCCTTCAACAGGTGGCAGGGGCTCTCGGTTCTGCTGGATGCCACTGATAAATGTCTTTGCTGAGTTATTTGTTAGTTTTCATGTGAAGCAAGAGATTCGATCTCACGACAGAACCTTCAGGAGCAGCTGTACAGAGAGAGAGAGAGAGACCGAACTCACGGGAATTTTTAAGGACTGGCTGAAGGTATCACTGACACTACATTGTGCAATGAATCCAAAACAGCGTGGACACATTTTTGGAGTAGAAGGGAAATACATCAGTGGTGGAAAAAGCTTCAAAATTATCTGCTGCAGCCAGAGAAATTTCTAGAAACCTAATTAAGCAAGTTACGCAATAATCTGGCTGTAGCAGAAATTATTTAGCTTTGGCTGTTTTCACAAAAGGTCGCAGATGTACATTTTCATTTAGGAAATCCCATAATTTACAGAGTCTTTAATCCCACAATGTCAGATGGGGATTATCATATTAAATATTTTTATACAGGTTTTCATCTCAGCTATCATTTATGGCTTATAGTTGTAGGGAGATATATTATTTATCATTCTGAAAGACATTAAAAAAAAAAGAAATAAATCTGAGGTGCCATTAGAAAATGTTGACATATTCAGCTTCGCCTGCACAGCCCAGCATGCATGCTCCTGCAGTTTTTCAACAGGATTTTTCTGATAACAATTCATATTCAACTATTCAAAGTTTCACTTCACCTTGGATGAGCACCTGTCCTCCCTGGATGAAGAGCTGCTGTGGAGAATCTCCAGGCTGAGCTGAACACTGTAGGACAGCAGCAGCAGGCTGTGGGGTGGGACTACTGGTGACTGGCAGGTTCTGAGCCTCCTGTAGGCCTTGGACTCCAGGGCTAGGCAACTGGATGGCTCTCCCTTGGGTGATTGCAACTGTATGGGGTATATTTTCGAAGAATTCAAAAAGTAAATTAGATTTTAAAATTCTGCAGAAAGTGGCATCCAAACATTATGCTCAAAATCTTATTTTCCTCCAGTTTTCACAGTCCTGATGGGAATCATTAGCATTTTCTCTCAAATACTAAGATTCTTATGAATTTAGCCCGCTGTGAACACTAAGAGCTTCCAAATGTGAAAGTAGGAAGGAAAGAAATACCTTTGCTAATCTCTTGAAGCAATAAAACAGTTCCTGTAATTGCACGTACACAATGAACAGATTGCATGCAGAGCTGTACACAACGCTTGAGTCACCCTCGTTTCTTTATATTTTGCTAGGAAAATTTGAATAATTCGTTGAAACATGCAAATGTGAAACATACATGGAAATACAGTACAAAAGGGAAAAACAGAGTCTGTATGATTCTAAAAGCTTGAAAGTCAACATTTGGTATGGCCACCTTTACTCGTCAGCACAGCCTGAACTCTCTGAGGCAGCTTTCTTGTCATTTCTTCAGGAAAAGTTCTCCAGGCTTCTTGAAGTATATTCAAATCTCTTTTTTGGGAATTTGGCTGTCTTTTTTTCCGTTCTCTGTCAATAACGTCGAGGTCCGGGCTCTGGGCAGGCCAATCACAGGCTTTTACAGCGTTGGCAGCGTGTTTGGGATCATTTTCATGGTGAAAAATGAAGCTGTTGCCAATCAGAGACAGACAGACGAACAAGTAAAAAAAAAAAATCATCTGAAAATGGTCAGGTACAAGGACTGGACTGCAAATTAGGGAAAAAGCACCCAATGTCCACACAAGGACACTGAAAGAGCTTCGGAAAGCCCGGAGAACTGTTGATCAAGACTGCTTTGAAAATTACAGGAACGTCTGGCTCCTTGGAAGCACAATATGAAGAAAGGATGGGCGACTCAAGGTTTTTTCCATGTTCTAGAGCAGTAACTGTTAAAGCTGGCTCTACAGTGAGTAAACTATGTGTGTACTGACTGTATTGTCCTGAGCTGGTCTGATAGATGGAGGCTGTGGGGGTGCTGGAAACTGGCACATCATCCTCGGTCTTCTCTTCTTCAATTTTAGCAACTGCCGGTGAATCGGATGAAAGCTCATTCAGAATTTTTCTGCCAAAGAACAGAATTCAATAAAGTAATTCCCTAAAGGCCTTTAAACATTAGCAGACTTTATATGGCATGTATCACGATTTAGTTCACTCTTCATATCCTCTCACCGATATGATGGACGCCTGGAGAGAATCTCCCGCCTCTTCCGTGTGTCTGTTACTGACTCGTCATCCGCTGCAGTAGCAATCTGAACAAAAAGCAGGTAGTAATTAATAGTGATGAGTAATCCACATTGTTTTTTATATTATTTTGGCAACATCATTTGTGTTAAATGTTATCACCGAGTGGGCGTATCTTTCCATACGCGGTCTTTTGTGGAGCACTGGGATGCCTTTGTGAGAGACGAGCGTGACGTCAAAGACGGAGCAGCATATTTCAAGCCTTACTCTTTTCAACCCATTGCACGCCTCAACCGACATCCACAGTGCTCTGCAAGTCTTTAGTCACCCTTCATTTCTTTGTATTTTGAAAATGGTGAAAATAGGTGTGGTGACTCATTGAAACATGCAGGCATACATGCAGTTTGTACAATTCTAACACAACTGAAAGTCAATATTTAGTATGACCACCTTTATACAATCTCTCTTAGGCGAGCGTTCTTCCAATTTCTTTAAGTAGTCTTCAGGAATAGTTCTGCAGGCTTCTTAAAGAAATTGGAAGAACGCTCGCCTAAGAGAGATTGTATAAAGGTGGTCATACTAAATATTGACTTTCAGTTGTGTTAGAATTGTACAAACTGCATGTATGCCTGCATGTTTCAATGAGTCACCACACCTATTTTCACCATTTTCAAAATACAAAGAAATGAAGGGTGACTAAAGACTTGCAGAGCACTGTGGATGTCGGTTGAGGCGTGCAATGGGTTGAAAAGAGTAAGGCTTGAAATATGCTGCTCC
Source organism: Pterophyllum scalare (assembly GCA_024447675.2). NCBI lineage: Eukaryota > Metazoa > Chordata > Actinopteri > Cichliformes > Cichlidae > Pterophyllum > Pterophyllum scalare. The sequence continues at coordinate 119,942 of JAMQGT020007605.1, read as the reverse complement.
GTCTTTGACGTCACGCTTGTCTCTCACAAAGGCATCCCAGTGCTCCACAAAAGACCGCGTATGGAAAGATACGCCCACTCGGTGATAACATTTAACACAAATGATGTTGCCAAAATAATATAAAAAACAATGTGGATTACTCATCACTATTAATTACTACCTGCTTTTTGTTCAGATTGCTACTGCAGCGGATGACGAGTCAGTAACCGACACACGGAAGAGGCGGGAGATTCTCTCCAGGCGTCCATCATATCGGTGAGAGGATATGAAGAGTGAACTAAATCGTGATACATGCCATATAAAGTCTGCTAATGTTTAAAGGCCTTTAGGGAATTACTTTATTGAATTCTGTTCTTTGGCAGAAAAATTCTGAATGAGCTTTCATCCGATTCACCGGCAGTTGCTAAAATTGAAGAAGAGAAGACCGAGGATGATGTGCCAGTTTCCAGCACCCCCACAGCCTCCATCTATCAGACCAGCTCAGGACAATACAGTCAGTACACACATAGTTTACTCACTGTAGAGCCAGCTTTAACAGTTATTGCTCTAGAACATGGAAAAAACCTTGAGTCGCCCATCCTTTCTTCATATTGTGCTTCCAAGGAGCCAGACGTTCCTGTAATTTTCAAAGCAGTCTTGATCAACAGTTCTCCGGGCTTTCCGAAGCTCTTTCAGTGTCCTTGTGTGGACATTGGGTGCTTTTCCCCTAATTTGCAGTCCAGTCCTTGTACCTGACCATTTTCAGATGATTTTTTTTTTTTACTTGTTCGTCTGTCTGTCTCTGATTGGCAACAGCTTCATTTTTCACCATGAAAATGATCCCAAACACGCTGCCAACGCTGTAAAAGCCATGTGATTGGCCTGCCCAGAGCCCGGACCTGACGTATTCAGAGAACGGAAAAAAAGACAGCCAAATTCCCAAAAAAGAGATTTGAATATACTTCAAGAAGCCTGGAGAACTTTTCCTGAAGAAATGACAAGAAAGCTGCCTCAGAGAGTTCAGGCTGTGCTGAACGAGTAAAGGTGGCCATACCAAATGTTGACTTTCAAGCTTTTAGAATCATACAGACTCTGTTTTTCCCTTTTGTACTGTATTTCCATGTATGTTTCACATTTGCATGTTTCAACGAATTATTCAAATTTTCCTAGCAAAATATAAAGAAACGAGGGTGACTCAAGCGTTGTGTACAGCTCTGCATGCAATCTGTTCATTGTGTACGTGCAATTACAGGAACTGTTCTATTGCTTCAAGAGATTAGCAAAGGTATTTCTTTCCTTCCTACTTTCACATTTGGAAGCTCTTAGTGTTCACAGCGGGCTAAATTCATAAGAATCTTAGTATTTGAGAGAAAATGCTAATGATTCCCATCAGGACTGTGAAAACTGGAGGAAAATAAGATTTTGAGCATAATGTTTGGATGCCACTTTCTGCAGAATTTTAAAATCTAATTTACTTTTTGAATTCTTCGAAAATATACCCCATACAGTTGCAATCACCCAAGGGAGAGCCATCCAGTTGCCTAGCCCTGGAGTCCAAGGCCTACAGGAGGCTCAGAACCTGCCAGTCACCAGTAGTCCCACCCCACAGCCTGCTGCTGCTGTCCTACAGTGTTCAGCTCAGCCTGGAGATTCTCCACAGCAGCTCTTCATCCAGGGAGGACAGGTGCTCATCCAAGGTGAAGTGAAACTTTGAATAGTTGAATATGAATTGTTATCAGAAAAATCCTGTTGAAAAACTGCAGGAGCATGCATGCTGGGCTGTGCAGGCGAAGCTGAATATGTCAACATTTTCTAATGGCACCTCAGATTTATTTCTTTTTTTTTTAATGTCTTTCAGAATGATAAATAATATATCTCCCTACAACTATAAGCCATAAATGATAGCTGAGATGAAAACCTGTATAAAAAATATTTAATATGATAATCCCCATCTGACATTGTGGGATTAAAGACTCTGTAAATTATGGGATTTCCTAAATGAAAATGTACATCTGCGACCTTTTGTGAAAACAGCCAAAGCTAAATAATTTCTGCTACAGCCAGATTATTGCGTAACTCTGCTTAATTAGGTTTCTAGAAATTTCTCTGGCTGCAGCAGATAATTTTGAAGCTTTTTCCACCACTGATGTATTTCCCTTCTACTCCAAAAATGTGTCCACGCTGTTTGGATTCATTGCACAATGTAGTGTCAGTGATACCTTCAGCCAGTCCTTAAAAATTCCCGTGAGTTCGGTCTCTCTCTCTCTCTCTCTGTACAGCTGCTCCTGAAGGTTCTGTCGTCAGATCGAATCTCTTGCTTCACATGAAAACTAACAAATAACTCAGCAAAGACATTTATCAGTGGCATCCAGCAGAACCGAGAGCCCCTGCCACCTGTTGAAGGACATCAGTAGTTAGGTCCGTGATTTTTTTTTATTTATTAATTTTTGGATAAAGGCAAAAAAAAATTTGTCGTTTTTTTTCCTTGCAGTTAATGACAGCGTGAGGTCTAAAACCGTGGACGTCCCCAAAATACAACTTCCTGTTTAAAGAGGAAGCTTAGTTTATAAACATATGAGATCCATTTAATCACAAATATCTAGGAGAAATCAGGAAGCTCAGGTCTCACGGGGCTGAATCAGACCCTCTTCATCCAAGAAGATTTAAAAATAGGCCATAGAGGTTAGAGGAAATAGTCTCTGGATCCATGCTGGATTATTTCTATTTTAAAGCCAGTTCTTTACTCAGCTGTTTGTGAGTGAAAGCTTGCTCCTCTGACCTTCTTTCTGTTCCTGCCCTTCACTCCCATCACCAGTGCACACTCACCCTTTAACCTGGAGACCACAGCAATGAATGAGAACAAGGAACAGAATGGAAGTTGCGATCTCTCGAGGAGTAGTCTGTGCTCGGCTCCTGTTCAACTTACAAGCACAATATTATGAAAATACCCGAAATTAATGTCTGATCATTTCTTTTGCTGATATTGGGCCAAACACACCAAAAAGTCAACTAACCCATGCATTTACTCTCACGGACGTCTCAGTAGCAGTGAATCTGTGGTCTGAGAATTGACGCTTTAAGAAAATAGTTGCGCTCAAAACTTCAGAAACATGTTAATTAGAAGCTAAAGTTCAAGTTTGATTTACAGTCAATGATAAGATCAAAGCAGCACTCACCCATGCATATGACTTGTGAGGGACCATTCATCGCATGTTTTCACACAGTCACATGCATCGGCATTATGCTGCAAACTGTGTGTGTTCATACCCAGGGTAGCTTTGCAGTGCAATAGCTGATGACTGTCTCTTATTAGTGGTCTTGGTTTCAGTTTGTGTAGGTGCCATTTCAGTAACTTTGCCTGACACCAGCGTTATTTGCCTTGTCAGTCCAAGTCCATGTGCAGCTGGTAGAAACAGAACCGCCTCTGTGCTTGGGCTAATTCTGTTCCTTCCAGCTGGAGAGCTCTGTATTAACAACAGAGCTAATAGAGCTGCTCAGCAGCAGGGCTGCGGATGTCCCGCAGAATCGTTAATAATCAAAGTTTTACCTACAGTGAGAAGTGTGAATAATCACCCTCAGATCACACCGAAACATCCTGGCTGCTGATTTTCCCACCAACAACCCATCAGGCATCTAAGTGGTTAATAATCTTTTCGTAGGCTTGGCTAAATAACTGTTTTGTAGAATTCAGCAGGATAAGTAATGGACATTTGGCTATAATTTTAAACAAATGTAAAACCTTCATTATTCTTGTTTACTATTTCTTTACTTCCTTAACACTTTCCAAAACACACACACAGACACACACACACACACACACACAGACACACAGACACAGACACAAATGCAAACACGCACAGATAACTTCAAGCAGGGAGCTCAACAGTTTGCAGGGCAGCCGCTTGGGACACAATATCCTCTTGTTTGTTGAGCGTCGCTCTAGTTGCGTCACTAGAGCTAAAAATACAACCTCTCCACTATCACCCCCCACCCCCCACCCCCACCCCCGTTAGCTCCCCCTCCTTCCCTGCCTCCCTCACTCTATCCCTGCCTAGCTCACATTGTGTTTCTGTACTTCACTGTCTCATCTGCAGGAGGGGAGGGTGGGAGGAACTCTAATCCAGGGTGTTTCACTGACTTCAGTGGGCAGGAGTGATGTCATTGTGATGTCAATGCCTGTAATTGTAATCAGACTGTAAAGTTGGGAAGTGAGCACTCTGATGCAGAGAGCTGAGAGGAAAGGAGAAGAAGGAGCAAAAGGGACACAAGTAAAGCAGGAAAGAAAAAGGGTAGAGGAGCGTTTCTGTCGTGAGGCGTCTTTCTGCCGTGGTGCTGGATTATTGGAAACCAGAGATGGCTGTAACTGGGGATGAGACTGAGTCAGGTAGAGTTCCTTAACACGTATAATAATGTGTGCTCTGCAAAAGTCTGACTCTTTTCTTAATGCTCTTTAGAGAGATATTTGTGCATGTTTACCTGGCTGTGTTCTAGCAGGGATTTCAAGTATAGCTGAGAATAAGAAGGCTTAAAAAGAATATGCTTTTGGGATTTGGAGATTATGCCTCTAATTGCAAAAGCACCTCTTTGATTTAGCCAACTGTAAGAGCAGAGGCTTTTGCCTGCAGAGAAAAATTTCTGAAATTGAAATTACTTTTACTTGACTTTCATATTGTGCATTGTGAAACCGAAGATGAATCACAGATCAGACAGGTGTCCTTGCTATTGCAACACAGGGAAAACACTGCGACAGTTCAGGGCTGAAGCGAGAGCTAGAAAGTAAACAAGCATTTTGGTTAATATGCTCAGCGTCGTTCCTGTCAGGCTGTATCCCGCTGTTACGAATACACACACACACACGCACACACGGTCTGCTCTCTTAACCACTACACTGGTTGTCGGGCAGACAGGCAGGGAGGAGGTAGTAAGTAAAGGAGCGGGTGGCTGGGAGAGGTGCGGGGGTGTGTGGGGTAAGATAGTTGGCGGTTTGACGTCACTCCAGTTTCCTGGAACAGAAGCCGGGCAGGGAAGAGAGAATGCAAACAGGCAAGTGAGACGCACGCACTGACGTCAGCACAGCCCGAGTCATTCTGTTATCACAATGAGAGAAAAAGAGACAGACGCTGTGTGTGTGTCTTTGTGTGTGTGTGTGTGTGTGTGTGCGCACCTGCTGTGTCTCTTTCTGAATGAGTGTGTGTGTGTGTGTGTGTGTGTGTGTGGAAATCAGATTAGGGGAGAGCACTGAAACTTCTCAGGAACAAAGTGAAAACGAGAAGGTGAAATGTTACGAGACAGCAGGCAGAGCAGCGCACGGTTGAGTCACGCAAGTGATGACTCAAATCAAGCAGCACACAAGCCACATCGAGAGAATTTTTTCAGCTTTCTCCAGAATATAGCATCACTTTCTTTAAGAATCCAGCGATCTAACAGTTATAAGTGGCAGACAGCGGTTCACAGAAACGTTAATGATTTGTCCACAAAATCATTAATTCATTCCACTGAGATGATGATAATATATATAAGCATGAATAAACACAACCATATGGTTTATTGGTTGCCATATGTTTCAGTAATGTTGCTCAATCAAAAAGTCAAACAGTAAGCAGCCTATTTAGAGTAGACTGAGTCTGATAACTGGTTTATTCTGCACTGCCTCAGGCTACAAGGTTACATGTATTCCATTTCATAACCTGACAATATAAATAGTACTGAAGGGATTTTAGAGCATTTGGACACATCAGAGCCAAACCTTAGCTGCAGGCCTCTAACTGACCAGTTAACAGTGATCTTTGAGCATAAATTTACAATTTATGAGGACAAATTATGTAAATCAAAAACAGATCTCACTAATGTGTGCACCGAAGTAAAAATTTTTTTAAAACCCCCCCAAAACCTCCCTGAACCTGCTGTGTTTGTGTTTCAGCAGCAAAGATTGGACGTGTGTTTTATTTGTTGAGTCAGCATCTTTTTTTTCATCAAAGCTCTCCATTCCTGCTTTTACTGTAGAATACTAAATAAATCAGTTAAATTAGGCTTTTTGAATTCACTACAACATAATATTAGGATGACTGCATATGAAGATTTTTTTCATTCTTTTTTTTTTTTTTTTAGAGGGAAATGTAAAGAAAATGTGTGAGTGTGGTCAAATTAGGTAGTAAGTTGATATATTAGAAAAATATAATTTAATAAAGGACAACAAAAAGTTTAAAATATTGCAGAATCTTGATCTCGAGTGCTTTTGTCTGCATTTGTCCGTAGCCGCTACAGGAGACATCCCCGCCTACCAGCTTCGCTCACCAAACTCGGGCCTGGCTCAGAGCATTGTAATGGCTGCATCTCCAGGCAGCATGCAGAGCCCCTCGTCACAGCACGCTGAAGAGATCACCCGCAAGAGGGAGGTCCGGCTGATGAAAAACAGGTAGGAGCTGAAGTGGAAGAAGTCTAAGATCATTCCTGAAACTATAAGTACTTCAACTAGAAAATAAATTAGTGTCATTCTTTAGGGGGTTATAGACAAAAAGAGTAGCTATATCTGGAGCTCTTATGTAATGAATTAAAAATGTCAGTCACGGAGATGTTGTTATAAGCAAGAGAACAAGTGCTGGTGGCCCTGGATGTTTTAAAAATGTTCAGTCCTGACTTAAACTAATTGTAATCTTCATTTAGGGCAGTAAATTGGTTTAGTTTTGCTAACGGGGGGATTAGAAGATTCTATGAAAAAACACGTTAGCACTTGCAACAATATTTTAAATGATTTTGTAATTCATGCATTCATGGAAAATTTGACAGAAGTGTGATTGTGCCTGTTTGGGGGTTGATTTTCACACTTTGTGCCAAAGCAACAGGTCACGAAAAGGTCAAAGCTAAAGTTTAATGCTTTCGTAGATGATGGGGATGCTTTTTAAAATTTGAGAAACACTGCAGCAAAGAAATTATCTAGAAAGTGTGTACATAAAACCAGAACTCAAAAGGCTCAGACGTTGGCTTGTGTATGGATTGTGCATACTTTGCATTTTGTCTTGAGTCTAAACCACATTTTCTTTTAGAGACTCATGCAAATTTTTCCTCCGTTTCCCCTCCAGGGAAGCAGCTCGTGAGTGTCGCAGGAAAAAGAAAGAGTATGTCAAATGTCTGGAAAATCGCGTGGCTGTGCTGGAAAACCAAAACAAGACGCTGATTGAAGAGCTAAAAGCACTAAAGGACATTTACTGCCACAAAGCTGAGTAGCAGCGGTCGCTTGTGGTCATGAGTTGATGACAGTTTACAAACTTTTGCAGCAAAACAACACAAACAAAAAAACAAACAAACAAAAAGACAAAAAAAAAGAAGAAAAGACTCTGGAACAAAAACTACTTTGATTGTCTTTCATTCTCTGCCCACTCAGGCCTGATTTACGCCAAATTCAGAAGTGTCGTAGGGAAGTCAAATAGCTTGAGCTTGCCAGTTTCGCTCTTGTTCTTATCTTGTGCTCTTTGCATGTGAAGACTCAAGTGTCGTACACATTGTGCTTGCTGTTGCTGTCGCGCACAAGCGAGGCTAACCAATGAGAGCCAGCTGAAGAAGAGGAACAGGAAGAGGAAATACAGGTGCTTCCTGAAAATGTGCTGCTCATTTATGGCAATTATGAAAAATCCTTCGGGGGGGGGTGTGGGGGGGTCAGCCAGGTCCCGTAACCAGCAAGTTTCTTTGAGGTCAGACAAGCTCCTACACAGATCCATCAGCACTGCAACAAGGCAACTCGAGGTGTGTTTACCTGATCATGTGTTATTTATGCTCCTGTTTCCAGTGATTGCATTCCTTCATGAGAGAAAACAGTTAAGGAGATATATCAAGCATTTTGTCAGTTAAGTGGTTTTGCATCAGTTTGTTTGTTACAAAAGATCTTGATTTGGTCAAAAATGTGTTGTTTTTTATTTAAACACTGGTCAAATAGATGAAATCAAGAAAAAAAATCCACTTATGTTTGGCTGTTTTTGCACAGAATCATCAAATATATTTCATACCGACAGAGAGGCATTAACTGCGTCACAGTGTAGTTCAAAAGAATCAAAGTTCAAAAGGATCTTTATTTTTTCATCACTGCAGTGAAATTCTAGTACTTGAAATGAAATGAAAGAGCACAGTTGGTCTTTAGATTAAGCACAGAAAGTAACCAAGGGTGTGTGTAGATATTATTAGAGTTTATATTCTACTGCAGTTATCTGAATTTCACATGACAGCATATATATATATTCTATGAAGATAATGTATGTTTTAAAAATTTAAATACCAGATTTGTAAACAATCATTTTACAATACGTATGGCCCCAAGAATAACTGTTTTGCTCTGCTGATAAACAAGTATAACTTTTCGAAATGATGGATATCCATTTTGGAATAAAACATTATTTATGGCTTATTGTAATATTAAAATGCTCTGTTTAAAGGGTAATGCCAATTGTTTTGTCTTTTTTTTCTTTTTTTTTAAAAATAAAAACAATTTCAAATGTATCACTTTGTGCTCATGTTTCTGGTAACATGGAAACTCTTTGTCTCTTTCTGTTGTAGCTCATTGTTTCACTGATTATATTTTATTAAAATATTTCATTTTCTATGAAGGGTGTAGACAAATGTACAAAAAGAGCGTTCCTCGGAGTAACAGAGCCTGACATCTGTTACAATGCGGCTGCCAAAGCTCTTTAGGTAACATTAAGGGATGTACCCACTGACTAGCTCAGTGACAACAGTATGAGCCTTGATATTTACCACCCAAACAGTCTGTTATTGTTTGTGATCTCAGACACGTGCTCATTCTGTTAAATTCTATGAAAGGCAAATTATTTCAAAATCCAGGCCTCCTTTATCTCTCTTTAATATCAGATGAATATTTTCTGCAGTTAGCTTTTGCTCTTTTAAACGGCTCTGTCTTCTACCAGGTGTTCTCTTGTTGATGTAATTCCTTGTTTTGAATTGTAAAAAATATTTTTGTTTATCTAATAAAATGTAAACATTTGACAGGGATTGTGATGTGTAGCTCAGTTATTGATGAAACTTCCTCCTCCTCAGCATTGAAGCCATCTCCATGTGCAGTTAAAGCGGTGCAAAATAAATTTGCACAGTACTACCTCTATTTGCTGGCAGAAGATACTTCACAGGTACATTTATGTCCATGGTTTGTTGGCCAAAGACAGTTGTTGTAGTATTGCCACCAAAACAAGTGAAATGTGATTAAAGTGTGGGTATTCAATGTGTTTTATAAAAATTTAGCATTAACTGTTGAGGAATTACAGCCATTTTTACACACAGTCCAGTTCATTAATTGGACAATTGACTGATAAGTACTTTCATGGCCAACTGAGGCCATGGGGGTGGGGGGTGGGGTCAATGCCCCGAGTGTTCCGAATACCACAAGGACCACTGTTACCTTCACCTTCCACATCTTTTCCAGCACTTCTCGGAGCCCTTGGTGTTCATCTCATGTTCTTTCTTCTTGATGTTCCTGTCACTTGGTATTGTAATGTCTATCACTGCGGCCTTCTCCCTTCGTTTGTCCACCACTACGTTGTCCGGTTGGTTAGCCATCACAAGTTTGTCTGTATCTGGAAGTCCCACAGGATCATAGCTCTGTCATTCTCAACCACCCTTGGGGGCGTATCCCAGTTTGACCTCGGGACTTCCAGGTCATAATCGGCACAGATGTTCCTGTATACTATACCAGCCACTTGGTTATGGCGTTCCACGTATGCCCTGCCTGCTAGCATCTTGCACCCTGCTGTTATGTGCTGGATTGTCTCAGGGGCATTGCTGCACAGCCTGCACCTGGGGTCTTGCTTGGTGTGGTAGACCCCCACCTCTATTAATCTTGTGCTCAGAGCTTGTTTTTGTGCTGCCATGATTAGTGCCTCTGTGCTGTCTGTCAGTCCAACTTTGTCCAGCCATTGGTAGGATTTTTCTATGTCAGCCACTTCTTCGATCTGCCGGTGGCACATGCCGTGCAGAGGCCTGTCCTTCCATGATGGTTCCTGTTCTTGCTCCTCTCCTTTCTCCGGTTTCTGCTGCCTGAGGCACTCACTAAGCACATAATCCTTTGTGGCTTGATGTATTCCTGGGTCTTGGTTGTTTCATCTAGGACAGTGGTTCTGACACTTACTAGTCCTTGGCCTCCTTCCTTCCGCTTAGCGTACAGTCTCAGGGTGCTGGATTTGGGATGAAACCCTCCATGCATGGTATGGAGCTTTCTTGTCTTGATGTCAGTGGCTTCTATTTCCTTCTTTGGCCAGCTTATTATCCCAACAGGGTATCTGACAACTGGAAGGTAGGTGTTGATTGCCCAGATTTTGTTCTTCCCATTCAGCTGACTCATCAGGACTTGCCTTACTCTCTGGAGGTAATTGGTTGTTGCAGCTTTCCTAGCGGCATGTTCATGGTTCCCATTTGCCTGTGGGATTCCAAGGTAATTGTAGCTGCCTTCTGGTACTCCAATCCCCTCAGTTCTGACTGCCTTCCCTCTCTTTGTTACTATCCGACTACACTTCTCCAGTCTGAATGACATTCTGATGTCACTGCTGATCCTGTGGTGGTGTGGATCAGTGAATTGATGTCTTGTTCACTCCTGGCATACAGCTTGATGACATCCATGTAGAGGAGGTGGCTGATGTTTGCGCTCATTTCTTAGTTGGTATCAGTAGCCAGTCTTGTTGATGATCTGGCTGAGGGGGTTCAGGCCTATGCAGAACAGCAGTGGTGACAGAGCATCGCACTTGATGGTGACTTATGCAATTGGCTTGAAGTTGGCCACTAGTGTTGTTTTCCACATTCCCATTGGCCTCTTTTCCACCAACGGGGTTCCGGAGCCAGTGCCAGCATTTGAACCATTAGGCGCTTTTTCCACCGCAAAAGCACTGAAAAACTGGTTCAACTCCGGCCCCGCAAGCTAGCTGGGCTCGAACCAAGAACGCGTGACGAAGCGGCAGAAGGGCGTGACTCTGCCCTCTCAGCGTAAAGTTTTCTACTGCCGTTTCACTGAATGGTGTGTATTACAGGAGAAAAGTGATGCGGTTTTCACAGCTGTGAATTAGGTTGGGATCTATGGTTGAACTTGCTGCTTTGTATCAGTCCATATTGCAGATAAAAGGACACAAAGTGTGTACTTGTCGTCTTGCTCATAATTGCTGTCTGTGTTTCCCTCTGTGCTGCACACAGATGCTGCAGTAGTTTGTTTGGACCGTAAAATATGTTCGCAGCACAAGAAAGGGGAGCGTGTTCCCCCACGTTTGTGCCCTTCGGCTTCCGTGTCCAGACGAGGACCCGCCCACACTCATACGTAAAGGAGCAGTTCACAAAGTGCGGTGGAAACGCAGGCCTGTTCTTAAGCATTTCGCCGGTTCGTTGGAACCGACACCAGCACTGGCACAAGCACCGGCACCTCGGCGGTGGAAACGTAGCAATTGAGTTCCTGATGAAGGTTCTTTGGGTCCTGTTGATCTTGTATAGTTCTAGGCATTCCAGGATCCATGTATGAGGCATTGAGTCATAAGCTTTCTTGTAATCAATCCAGGTGGTGCACAGGCTGGTCAGTCTACTCTTACGGTCTCGAGTGACTGCTCTATCTACCAGTAGCCGGTGTTCTGCTCCCCTGGTATCTCTGCCAATTCCTTTCTGGGCCCCACTCATGTCTTCTCATCTTAGCTGCTATGATGCCTGACAGGAGTTTCCATGTTGTGCTGAGGCATGGTATTTTCTAGTACAGTAGTTGGATGGGACTGGTCCCTTCTGGGCATCCTTGGGAATGAGGACTGTCTAGCCTTCAGTCAGCCATTTTGAGTGTGTCTTAGTCATTAGCAGCTGGTTAATTTGTGCTGCCAGGCACACATGGAGTACAGTTAGCTTCTTTATCCAGTAGGTGTGAATCATGTCAGGGCCTGGTGCCATCCAGCTTTTCATATTTGAGGCTCCTTCTTGATGTCTGCCACTGTGATGGTTACTGGAGTCTGTTCAGGGAGGTTGCTGTGGTCTGCTCTTAGGTCCGCTAGCCACTGAGCATTGGTGTTGTGTGTTGCATCCCTCTCCCACATGCCCTTCTAGCATTGCTCTCTCTCCAGCCTTGGTGGGGGTGCTGTTTTCCTATTGTTCCCCTGCCACTGAGAGTACATCTCGGATTGTTCAGTGGAGAACATGTGGTTTATTCCATGCTATGATTAATACAGGTACAATCATGTAGAAGCAGCATTTCATGAAGGAAGATGTCAAACTGTCATGAATCGGTTGAAACTGAGATGGTGAACTCAAATGCAGATCCCAACCAAGAAACCACGACAGAAATAACAATGCTCACAAACATTTATCTATTAAACAAAGGAGCTCAGGAGTTCCGATCCAAAGGTACACGTTAGCCAACACTACTGGTCCAGGTGGATTATTCTGAGAAGGGAGAAGAGGGAAGTCTTAGTCTCAGAAATGTCTACACAAAGGGCAATCCATCCTTGAGAAATAATAGAGACCTTACTTGGTTCTGAAAGACTGGTTTGGGGGGGGGAGTCCAGATTAATTGCCAATTCCTTGAGCTTGAAAAATGTGCTGGAGCAGGGTGAGCAGGCAGTCCACTTCTTTGCAACAGATGGAATGATGCAGACTAAGAGGACAAAAAGCAAGATGTTAGCACACAAATACAGATTGCATTGGAGGCATGCAGAGCTGAACCTAATTACCACTCTAAGGAGGCAGATAATCTGGCAGAGACTGGATGGTGGAGCAGGTCCTGACATACCACAGCTGACGAGGCTTGATATAACACAGGTGCTCAGCTGGTGGAAGATCCAGGCTCCGCCAAGAAGGGTGGAGATCCAGTTCAACCTCCTGATCCCAGGTGACAGGGAAACCAGCAACTAACAGACCATGACACAAACAGGCCTGGGAACAGCAGCTCTGCCCATGGATCCACCTCCAGCAGGAGAGAGAGAGAAAAACTACCTCAGCCTGCCAAACACTTCAGAAATTAGGAATAAAGATATACCTGTAATGTATGGAATATTGTATACATTATATGTAGATATTGCATTGTTTTCCCATTAATTTCTTGACTTGCTCTCAGTGCATTTTTATGTCAAAATTGTGAAAGCCTTCATAGAACAAAAGTTACTTACACAATATGAACACAGCATACACATAGGTGGTCTCAAGGACAAAGTATTCAATGTAGTTAGGTAACTGCACACAGCTGCCTATGCCGTGTAGGTCTGCTGTGCTAAGAAGTAGTGCAGCACTTGTGCCTTGAATGCTAACATGTACACTGGATTTAGTTTCATAAATAAAAGGATAAAACTTACAAGCCTCGATGACAAATATTTGCCATGTTTCTTCATTTCAGTTGGAACACTTTTCTCATAAGAAGGCTGACCTTGTGCAATAATTTACAGTTGAAGATATGGATCTCTTCTAGGACCTCCCTTCCTTTGCATGCATGAAAACATCAGCAACAGTGGCTACTGACTTTTGCACCGAGTAAATTAAAAAAAAAAAAACAGTGTGAAAAGACTTAGCAGGGTGGGGGTGGGTTGCAAAATGGCTTGCAGAGGTAGCAACAACTGTAAGAAGGCTAACACAAATGAAGCATGAGATTTGCCAGTAGAATGCACAGAAATGGCTCAGCTGAACCATTATCTGAAGTTGATACACTGGGACTGTGGGGCCAAGCTTCACCTGCCTGAACCAACATTAAGCTCAGTTTAAGGTCACAGTGATAAAGCTGCAACAGCCCGTTAGTCTCTATGTTGTATTTTTTTTTTCAGTGGGTGAGAGTTGCTGTGTGTTTCAGTGCAGATTTGTTTGTCCCACCATTTCTTTTTAATTTATTTATGTTTTTTGGTTGAGGCGATTTGTCAGTACCTAAGATGCATCTGATCAATTGCAGTTCAGTTCAGCAGCTCAGTTATAAAGCATGTTCTATTGTATAAACAAGAAATCCCTAAACCTTTTCAATACTCTTCTTTGTAGAAGAGCAGCAGTTTCTGGTTTTTGTGTATATTCTATTGTAGCTCGGGGTGCTGGCAGGGGAAGTGTGGTTGTACTTGTTCAAAGTTTCCTCCAGTACCTAAAGGTCATTGATTATGTAATGTGCAGGCTGAAGAGTAACAAACCTTGGCTTTTATTTTGCTTCCCCGAGCAAAGCAAAGGTTAGTTCCTCTTTGGAAAGTAATAAACCTCTGTTTGCGTCAAAGCGCATTAGATGGAATGTAAAAAAAAAAAAAAAAAAAAAGCCTTTCTAACAGTCCAAAAATGACAGTGATATACAAATAATACTTTTTTTTCTGAATACACATATTTTTGGTGTTCAAACTAAAGTACATTTTAAAAAAAGAAACAAATAGCAAAGTGGAAAGGCTGCTTTATAACCAACTAAATTTTTTAGAAGGAAATTACTTTTAATAGTGGATGCAAATGAACATGAACTGTTTCCATAGCAACCTCATAGCAGTGACCTCAAAGGGGCTGATGGTGATAGAAGCACACACACAATTCTGTGTGATTCTTAATTTAAATGGGACTGATCTCATTACCTCATAGCCATATGTGGATTATACATGCACATGTGTCAATATGCTCTGCACAGTGGATTCAACTTCTAAAGTAATGACAACTAGTAAAGCTTCAAAAACATAACATCTTATTTTCATACTCACTCTCTCAAACACACACACACACAGAATGAACGGGAGAAAAATGCCTCTGAGGGAAACCTTGAAAACCGCTGTGCACGAACAGACCTTGGAACTCCCCAACAATGCAGCACAAAACATATCATAATTAAATGCTTTATCCACTGTTCACTTATCGTCAGAAGCAATAAAAAAGAAATCATTTAGCTTCTGATTAATTGCTATTAGAGCACAACTAATTATGTTCAATTCCTGCTCAAAATTGTGGAACTATTTGTTCAAACTCTAAATCAGAGGCCTTTATTTCTCCTCTTTTATGCTTTTACAGAAAAGCAAACCAAAATGGACATTTTGGAGTGCAGGAGTCTATTTAATATTTCATTATCACTCCTTTCAAACATCTTCATGGCCTTTGGTCAAGTGTGGCTTGAGTGGAAATTTCCACCTAGAGACTGGCCGCCTACTAGTGAGCTGGAGCCCACTGCCTTGACAACATGAACAGAGCCTCCGCTGAAGCAAGTCAAGACGGCCCTCTGCTGTTCTTACACGCAACTGCAGCTGCCCTCTCATTTCCTTTTTCTTTTTTTACTTTTTATGTTTTAACAAAAAACGTAATTTACTGACTGCATACATAACAACTGTTCCAGTCACACCTTAAAAAAACCCTTGCTGTCCAGAGATGTGACAGATGTGAAAAGGCCTCGTGAAGCAGTTATGATGCCTGTAACGTTGTTCAGCGTGACCAGTTTAGTGTTGGGTCAGTGATGGTCTGGAGAGACGCACAAACCTCTACAAGTTAGGCAATGCCATCCTGATTGCTATTAGGTATCGGGAGGAAATCTTTGGACGAACCCAACGGTGGGTCCTGGGTTCTTCCTGGTACGCGACAAAGCCTAGCTTCATGTGGCGAGAGTATGCCTGCAGTTCCTGGAGGATGATGCAATTGGTACCATTGACTGGCCCCCACACTTGCCTGACCTAAATCCAATAGAACACCTTTGGGACATTATGTTTCAGTCCATCCATTCCTTTCACTGAAACTAAGGTGCCCAACTCAAGCAACTCCTGAAAAACAACCCTACACCATAATCCCCCCTCCACCAAACTTTACACTTGGCACAGTGCAGTCAGATGAGTACAGTTCTCCTGGCAACTACCAATCCCAGACTCCTCGATCGGATTGCCAGACGGAGAAGCGTGATTCATCACTCCACGTCTCCACTGCATCTGATGCTTTGCATTGCACTTGGTGATGTAAGGCTTGGATGCAGCTATTCAGTTATGGAGGCACGAGGCTCTCTACGCACTGTTCTTGAGCTAATCTGAAGGCCACGTGAAGTTTGGAGGTCTGTAGTGGTTGACCCCTGCTGAAAGTTGGTGACCTCAGCCTCCACCCACTCTGCTCTCTCATCTTCCATGGCCTACCACTTGAGTTGCTGTCGCTCCCAGTCGCTTCCAGTTTGTTATGATGCCACCAACAATTGACTGTGGAATATTTAGTAGTGAGGAAACTTCAGGACTGGATTTGATATCACACTGGAATTGACTGCGGTCAAGTGTGCTTGGTTTTATACATCTGCGGCCATGGAAGTGATTGTAACCCCTGAATTCAGTGATATGAATCCGTGAGTGAATACTTTTGGCAATGTAATTTATTGCAACCTTGATTTATCTATATCTATCCATCTATCTGAATTATACTTATGGATAATTTGGTCCTGATCTGCCATGCAGAGGAAACACTCCTTAATCCTGTATGCACACAATATTTATTACATGTGTGTATAAATGAAGCTTACATCACACATGCACTGGGGACAGGGTCACAACCGTTTTTAACAGCATCCAGACTTACTTGTCATTGTGGTTTACTATTTAAAATAATCTGTTATAAATAATAAAACATTTAGCCTAGTGAATAAAATAACATCAGGCATGTTTGACTGTATTTTGACTGTCGTCCATCATGAGGTCTTTTTGTTATATATACCTGCATTGCAAGGAATTGGCCAGCAGATGACCGTATTTCAACTTTCTCTCACGACCCCCCCCCCAGGACTTTTTTCCGTGGTTCATTTGTTGATGTGTTCATTCAGAGCCGCTCAATCCCTCAGAGAGCTGGGAGAAACCAGATTTTGAAGGGTTTTAACGGCACAAGAGTTCATGAGGGTAATGATCGCGGCGCTCTTGTTTTCCTCTGGTCATTAAAGTTGGCCTGACGATGTCGCTTTCTGTCACTGTGGGACCATTTCACACTAAAAATGAACAATATGCACAAACCATTATGTAACAACTCATATGCACAGCTTTCTGTAAATCCGCGCATTAATATTTGCGTCCTAATGTGGATCCGTCTGTTTAACGACTGGCCACTTCGACATAAGGGATTAAATACCATCATTAATTAATAGTAATAAATCATTAAATCAGCTCCCCCCCCCCTAGTTCATCTCTCTGCTGTCTCGTTTGTATCCACCCACTTGAACCGGAACCTTTTTCTCGGGATTTGCACCCTCCCCATCACTGGATCGCGCTGCCAGCCAGCCACAGCGCCGATCCACACATCTCAGTACGCCCGTCTGCGCTCATATCAGCCGCGCAGGATGCGCCCTGTTTCACGATGCCTGGGATAGCGGGGGTAGGTCGGTCCGATTTACACACTGGCTTCCATCGGTAGAAGTGGCGTATTCTTCCCCCGTGACAGCCTCACTGTGGACACCGAGGACTTGACAGCATCTGCGGGCGCTGCGATGGATGCTTCCAACGCGCGCTCGTGATCTATGCTGACCGGCGCGGCGGAGTCGTTCCAGCTCCCGTTTCAGCGGAAAGGATAGATTATATGCACACCTCCTGCCTATACGTGTAGTGATCGGGCAAAGATGGGCAGCACGACCTCTTGCTGCGTGTCTGGCAGCCCCAAGCTCCGCAGAAATGCCCACTCGAGGCTGGAGTCGTACCATCAGGAGTCGGATCTGAGTAGGGAGGAGACGGGATGTAACCTGCAGCACATCAGCGACAGGGAGAACGTAGACGGTAAAAAAAAAAAAGAAGAAAAAAGAAAAGAAAGTGTTTAGATAGACAAAATATGAAATTTACTTGTAGGCTATAAAATTTTGGAGTTAAACCCAAACAAGACCCCCCTTGTTTGGGTTTAATAAACTGCACAAAACCAAACCAAACAAAAAAAGTTCAGCTTAATAGAGTCACAGACAGAATGCATGTATGAATTAAATACAGCTAATAATAGTATGGATGAAATATATTAAAATGTTCCATTTAGGTGCAATAAATTAACTCAGTATAAAATAGCAACTGTTTTATGACCCCTGTGGGAACGTATTTATCTGTTTGTATTCTCCTGACACTGTTTATTCTAAAGGCAAAAAAGGACCCTTGTAACCCTAAAAAAAAAAACACGTCACACCCATTTCCAAATCTTAAAAAAATGAATAACAGTTTTTGAGTTAATTGCAGAGATGTATCAGCCATCTGCACAACTGAGCACATGCAAACGTCATGTGTGCATTTTCTTTCCCATGTGTCATTGCAGAGCGACGTGGAGCTGCACAGAACATCCTGTTCATGAGGGCAGACGTCTTTGTGCCGGTCTTTGTTTTCAGTCTGTGCGTGAACGAAACCGCAAGCATGGTGCACGGCCCCCTCCACTGACACATGCTAATATGCATCACAATTGACCCATTCACACTGGAAAGCAGCTACTAAATGGGCTGCCTATTTCCAGCCGCAGGCGAATCATTTCATATAAATGGACTTTCTCGAAAACTGTACAAAATTCCCCTTCAATGGACAGACTCTGTCCCTGGCATGGTGATTTTAATACACCAACCGACAATCACATATAACAAGGAGCGTCTGATAGCAATAACCAATATAGATTTAAACATGAGGTCTACCAAGACATAATCACACAAGAGCTAGAGTGTAAACATGCTCTTTTTAAGGGCTGCTGACTTGTCTGGTGCGCACTTTATCCTGTGTGTAGTCTTGTATTTATTATGACGTTTTAACCTCATTTGCATTGGATAACGTGAAGCAGTAGAATCGCCATGTTTACAGATGCACTTGACCCACTTTTTAGTCACTTTTAACTTGCTTGTCCAGCTCATCCAAGTGTTCCGAATTCTCTTCCGAATTAGCTGCATTTCGGTTACAGAGGATGCAGCCTCATTTTAGGCCCTCATTCCACATTTTGCCACTACTTGCTGGAGAGACCTGACACGTCTGATAGCATCATTTCATCCTTCCTCTTTCCCCTTTGCCATGTTTACAGTTATGTGTTGATAAGTGATCTTCACCCAGGAACACATCCAATCTAATCTTGTTTTAGGTGTGTTGATTTCGTTTGGCAAATCTTTGCCCGGCTGCAAAGTCCAAAAAGAATCGAAAACACGTTGAAAGAGGAAACATCTCAGCGGTACGTTAGAATAATCATGTCTAAATGAATGAAAAACATTTGGAGCCATATTCGTTTATATACGTTGCTATAGGAGGCCTTCATTATCCACACTGAGTCAGCATGGTGAGAGGCCTGCCTTTTATTGATCAATGATGTCAGTTCCTCTTGTAAACATTCAGCGTATGCATCTTATATTCTGTATGGTATTTGTGGAGGCTATTAACTCGAGTGCTTCCTATTACACTGGGGTAATGTAGGTAATATAGCTTCAGTATCTGTGACAAGGGTGTTTTGAGATCGCTGAAAACACTGCATAGCAAAGTGGAAATGCCCCCCCCCCGCTCCCCCAAATATGTTTTGGGTGGTTGTTTTAATTGGATGCATAATCGTGCGAGCGTGGAGCCGGATGCTTTTCTAACAGAGAAGGAAAAAAGAGACATGAAGAAGATTCAAAGAGTCGACTGTCATTTCTGGTGAGGATAAGGACGACTCGTGCTGAGAGGCCGTCTGTCTCAGCGGTGCTGTGATTGAAACCGGAGTGTGTCTAATGTGTTCGGTCTGTTATGAATTCACAGACAGATTAGTGGGCTTCATTAGAATCTGCAACATCAGAAAAAAAATAAAAAATTCTTCTGCATGCCCCCACCCCAAAAAAAAAAGAAAGAGAGGCAGCTGTGAGCCTGTGTCAGAGCAGATAGAAGAAGCCTCCAGGGACAGATGATTGCCAGGAATTAACGCCTCAATTTAGAGCATGACATGCTGCTTTCAAGATGTCACGTTGTGTCTCTTAGTGAATGGGCTGACTTTGAAGCATTAAATGGGAGTACATCTCTACGTGAACATGCAGGGAGGCCACTGTCGCTCACTGTTTTAACTGTTAATTAAAAAAGAAAAATGTCCATCAAGATTTTCCCAGAACCCAAGGTAACATCTTCAGATTGCTTGTCTTTGTCTAAATAATGGCCCAAAAGGCGGAACCAGCACGTTTTATTTGGTATTTAATTTACTGCTGGATCTGACCGATCATTTAGCCATTAGCTATTTATTTGAACTATTTCAGCTCGCCTATTCATTAAAATAGCTGTATTGCTGATGCGTATGAATGAGGCTTGAAGTGCTCTGATGTTTTTGGGTTTTTTTAGATTGTTATGTATCTCGGTTGACTTAGAAACAACCAGCAATGCCCTCATCCATGTTTGTGGTTGTTTTCCTGTAACTTTAGCAGGGTAAAAGGATGTCTCTGTCTTTAAAGCCGTTGGTGATTATTCTCACTGCTGTGTTGGTGAGCAGAGCCTTGCAAGCTGCTTAGTAGAGAATTAGAATTTCTTGTTTGTGCAAACTGTTAGAGATAAAAAAAAAGATTACAGTGTTGTCCCGGGCATGAAAAAACTTTGTAGATTGTAGAAATTGTGGTTTCCTAAGCCTGGTAATTTCATCAAATAATGTTCATTTATTGAAACTCATAGACAAAATTACGTGTTATGTTTCGCTCTTGAGTTTGTTATTTTGGTAGGAAACCATCACTGTAAAATTCCTTCCATCCATCCATTTTCCTCCGCTTATCTGGGGTCGGGTCGCGGGGGCAGCAGCCTAAGCAGAGAAGCCTGGACCTCCCTCTCCCTCCCTCCCTCTCCCCATATATATATATATATATATATATATATATATATATATATATGTATATATATATATATATATATATATATATATATATATATATATATATATATATATATATATATATATATATCTTGATCTTGAAGACTGTTGCGAATATATAACTGTTGGGTCTGTGATGATGAGCGGCTCGTGACCTTGATCAGGTGGTGAGGGAGCCCTTTGCCCTGGCCGGGGAACAGATCAGGACAAATTCTAGACAATGAGAGATGGAAGTGCGAGAGGAACCAGAATCCGGTAGCAACGTGACCAAGCTCAGTGAGGGTCTGAAGGGGAAATGTGCTGGGATTTTCAAAGCTGGAGGTAATGAGCCAGTGGCTCATACGGGCTTAGAGACGAGCTTATCTTGAATATAGAATACGGGCAGGGGTGAGCAAAAGTCATAGAACCAGAAGGAGAGTGTATGAGGTGTGATCCCATTCCTGAAACTCCAAAGCATGAAAAAAACCATCTTTTATGATTTTGCATGGTTTTAATAACTCAGATAAATGACTGATATTTTCCCATCATGCCTCAACCTAGAACAGTTGTGTCTGACTCAGTGTGGGCTATTATGTCACTTGGGGATTTTAGACTTAGAGTCCTAAAGTGACCTCCCAGCGCGCTCTGACAGACAGCTGCTTCTCTACATAACACCATCATTTCACTGAGCTAAGCTAAACTGCTGGCTAGTTTCAGGAAGAGCTTAGCAGGATTTCAAGTTTTGCCGTTTTTGGCTGGTCCTTACTTTTACACGCAAAGGTACATTTATTTACCTATTTAGCTGATGTGATCTCATAAGGGGAAAAAGGTGACTTAAAGCCTGCAATAGAAACTAAAATGTTAAGAAACTGGTTTGTGGTTTATGCCTTGACAATAATCTGCATAGCAGTCCTGGAGGTAAAAGATAAAGAAAGTGAGAATGAGAGACAAAGCTGTCATATAATCTGAATTTCTTTGACAAAGCTCTCTGTGTTCCTCCCTCAAAATGACTGTTTCTGTTTCTGTAAGGCATCACACATCAGCTGACGTGCTTATATTTAGGTACGGTGTACGGAGGGGGTGGAAGGAAACTGGCTTTCTTTAACGTTTTAGAGGCTTGTTTGTTTCTCCTGTTAACATGAAATATATATCTCATAATGCAGATGCCCTGCACATGCAAACATGTAAATAAAGGCATTTTATTATCTACCTCTACACGTGGTTATGTGCATTGTGATTTCCACTTTGTGGATATTTTTATGCGTCTGTGCTGGCGAAAGATGGGGACGAAGGCGGTATATTCTGGGGTTGTATTTCTCTCCGTTGTTATGAATGCTTTCATGAAATTTCTTCAGATATGCCACAAAGTGCTTTGCTCGTCCAAGGTGGGGTCACTGTGACCTCACACTGCTTCTTGGGAACAAAATTTTTTTTTTTTTTTTTTTTAGGTATACCTGTTCAGCTGCTCAATAACACAAATATCTAATTCAGTCGCATCGCGGCAACTAAGTGCATTTAGACACAAAACGTCTGCTGAAGTTCAAGCTGAGCATCAGAATGTGGAAGAAGGCTGATTTAAGTGAACGTGGCGTGGCAGGGTATCCGGAAAGGCTGCAGTTTGCACAAGCTCACCAAAACTGGATGATAGAAGATTGGAAAAACACCGCCTGGTCTGACGAGTCTCAGTTTCTGCTGGAGCATTCAGACGGTAGGGTCAGAATTTGGTGTGGTGTCATGGTGCAGGGGATATTTTCTTTGCACACTTTGGGCCCCTCGGTACTAAATGAGCCTCGTTTAAATGCAACAGCCTAACTCAGTATTGTTTCTGACCACGTCCGTTCCTTCCTGACCACAGGCCACCCATCTTCTGATGGCTGCTTCCAGCAGGATAACATGTCATGTCATAAAGCTCAAATCATCTCAAACTGGTTTCTTGAACATGACAATGAGTTCATTGTACTCAAATAACCTCCACAATCACCAGCTCTCGACCCAGTAAAGCACCTTTGCGATGCGGCGGAACAAATCTGCAGCAACTGTGCGATTGCTGCCATGTCAATATGGACCAAACCCTCTGATGGAGGCTTCCAACACCTTGTTCAATCTATGCCATGGATAATTAAGGCAAAAGGCGGACCTGTCCAGTACTAGCAAGGTGTAACTGATCAAGTGGCTGGTTAGTGTGGAAAAGGCACAGGAGAAAAACACAGAAAATATGCAAATAAACTGGAGTCAGAAATATGCACGCGCCCACATCTTTAATTATGTCTCATTAATACTACGCACCAACCCAGATCTGTTTTTAAAAATCAGCTGCTCCTCATGCGCTCACAGCAGGCTCAACAAACAGCACAGTTTGCCCTGTGCAGTCACGTTTTCTCACAAGAAGAAGAGGACTATTTATTTCACTGATGTAGACACAGTTCTGCTTTAAAGCACTGCAGAGCAAAAAAAAGTGCATGAAGAGATGAAAACAAATGGGAGTTTTCAGATGTTTTATCTCCACTTCGCCAATTAAGTTGCAAAGAAAAAAAAAATTGCTACTGTCCTGTATTAACAGGCACTAACTGATGCTCGGCTTGAACCTACTTCTATTACAGCAGTAAGAAAATGAATAGTACAGAATATTGCTGAAGAGGCACAATGTATCCACTTCTTTCCACCTCAAAAACATTACTATTTTTACAGAACTAGCAGTCATGTGTTTCCCCGGGAACAGATGACTCGGCTCTACATGTTTGTAAAGCTGAAACAACTCTGATAAAGCATAGAGCTTAAAATATTGTAAAACAAAACAAAACAAGATTAGCAGGAGACTTTATTCTTCTTTTGAAGGAGAGAGCACTTGTTTGGTCGGTTGACTAGCAATAATAGAATAATTTGCCTGCCACTCCACACCAAGACCACCTCGTCCCACTAATTATCACTTCAGAAAGGTCCGTTGGCTTTGAGCTGCTGAGGCAGAAAACTCCTAAAAGACAATCTCATTTAAATTAATGAGGACTTAGAGGAAGCCGTCGAGCCAGGCTATAAAGCTAATCAGAATCAAAAGCATTTTCAGACTGACACAGCTAAATTTGCCTCACCTGACCCTACCTTGTGACTGGTCCCCTGCTTGAATGGCAAGTCTGCCAGTACACACGCAAACATCTCCATTATATTGTTAAGGTTTTATCTTTCTTGCTGTCGACTCTTACTGAAAGAGAAAACGTCTCATATTTAGTTATCAAAGGAGGGAAGAAATGAATGTGTTTCAACATGTTTAGCCAAAAGTTTTATTTTGTATTTTTTTTTTTTTTTTAAAGTTCAATCTGTGGCAGCTAGCCTTCATTTTTCATGTCAGATGGATTCCACACGAAGCTGAAAATTAGGATTAGCTCACTGCCTCATGCACAGATTCTTGGTGAATCTCTCGTTAACCTTGCATGTTATGAAATATAAACAGTGGTGTAAATGAAGATGTGGTTTGCAGAGGGATGCAATAATCAGTATGACGCAGCTGATTCATTTATTAGTTGTATTTTATTAATTTTATTTTTGCTGTTAGGTGGAAACAATGAATAGAAACACTGACTGTGTATAACTGTGTGATTACTGGGAGCCTAATGGTGCGTGATTGTGTGAGAATCCTTAGATAGGAGTCTCTATTTTCAGCATTTGTGTGTGTGTGTGTGTGTGTGTTAAGCTTATGTTATCAGTGCTTTCCCAGGGAGCTCCCCTTTTCACTCCTGGGAATACGAGGCCGTGTGTGTAAGTCCTGTTTGTTTAACTTGGTCTGATACCACTGTAAGCCGATGCTGAGTGTGCGTTCAAATAGTATAAGGTTTGAAAAAACGTCCTCCAGCTGTTTGACATGTGACATGATAGCGGAGATTGAACAAATGTTGTGTAAAGGCAGGGAGGCTGAGCATTTGGTGAGATTTATTTAACTTGAGATTCACCCTGACCCGTCTTATGCTCATAACTCTAAATCCTGATATTCATACAGTCAGTGACGTCTAAATCCAGAATTTTTATACCGTTTTTATACTGTTCACTTGATATATGCAGTATTGCCATGATGTCCTGGATTTACTTGACTGTTTATTGTCAGATTGTATTCTTAAGTCTGAATCTATTACTCAGAAATCAGTCTGCTGTGTGCAATAGCTGCAGAGTCTTTCCAAAAAAGTGATTTTCACTCAGCATTTATTTACCACTGGACACGTTCTTGTACCGTACACAGCAGAGGAAAGAATGCACATGCCCGAACAGCGAACATAATCACTGGCTGCATGAGAGCGGGTGAGTGTTCATGCTGCCACAGACTGCAACAATAACACTGGCATCACATTCATAACAGTGAACTTTAGAGCCTGCTCAGTCTGCTTTCAGAGGCTGAACTGCTCTTAGCATGGGCATAATCACAAGTTAATAAGTCATAGGTGGAGCTTAGAAGTCACAAATAAGAATAACAATGGAATATATTATTTAAAACTGAGAGTCCGTCATTTGTGACTATCGGCCAGCTAACCTAGAATAATAGACTATTATAAATACAACTACTGTAATCTAGAGGCTCAGCACAGGATATAAGGGTTGCATAAAAACAGCGCTTAAATATATATAGTGATTATTATTTTGACCCAGTTAATTTTGGTACAGTAATCAACTCATAATCTGTGTATCTCTGTTTTAGTTGCTAAGAAAGTATCTGGCTGTAAGATGCTAGACAGTCATATTCTTTAAAGCGGCCAGCCATTCCCTTCCTTCGATAGAGGAAGTTGTAACTTTGCTGAACTTTTATTGCATTTGCTTTCATACGAGAGGATGTTGGAGCTCTTCGTTTTCATTCGCAGACAGCTGTAAAACACTGCCTGACCTTTTGGGCCATTATGGAAAAGAGAAAGGAAACTGTCAGACCTAAAGAGAAGAACTGGAGAAACCGATAGCAATATCGGTGCAAACAAAACAGATTATGGTAACTGATAGCGGCACATAGTTGCTGAGGCTGCTGCTCTCAGACGCAGCAAGATGCTTCAAAATAGAAGGCGGTGAGTCTAAACCACGTACAGTTCTACAGATTTAACATTTTCTTCTGCATTTTTACAGTAATTGTACATTAGGATAAGCTGCTCGGGATTGCGTTGTTTATTATTCGTCTTTGTTGCAATGATATATTGAAATGAGAGTTTAAAAAAGGAGCAAAACAAACACAGCGTTGGAAACACTATAGTGCAGTAGTGGACTGGGCTGTTAAGAGCATGATGCCTGTTTTTTTATTCATTATGTAAGAGCAGTGAGGCAGACCGGTGGGTTTGCCAGCTGATAGGTTAGCCGAGCTCCTCTTGTTTCAGTGCGCCAAAGCCTACCACAACTCTCCATTAAGGTTTACTTGAGGTGGTGAATATCATGTGTCAACACTTGACACCAGCTGTTGTACACCCCGGGAAATCCAGCAGGTTGGCCTAGAAGATTTACTCAGGAATACCTATGCCAATCAAAAAACAACAACAACAACAAAAAAAAACCAATACCCGAAACACTTTAAGGAAGAGTATCGTCTTTGAAACACCAAAACTATTAGAAAAATTTACAAAAACCATAAGTAGATCTGTAAGGCACACTCGTCGACTCCAAGCGTCACGCGTTTGCATTGCGATGGGATCTTAACGGGGCCGATGAGGGACTGAAGCAGTGCACAAAAGATGAAACATCTAAAAAAGAACAAGAAAATAACTGAAAAGGAGAAAATAGTAAATAGTAGTTACAGTTTCAATATTTCATAGTCCTGCTGAGTAATGTGGACTTGCCTTCTGGTTTCCTGACACACACATCATATATTTGACACAACAGTGGTACCTGTAAGAAATCATTCCACTCTGTGTGTGTGTGTGTGTGTGTGTGTGTGTGTGTGTGTGTGTGTAATTCCTCACAGCGTTCCATAACTCACTTCATCTGTTTGTGTATAAACTTCCCTCTGAAAAGCAGAATGTGCCTTAGAGCAGCTGGCCTAGTTTAGACCCACTTTGCACTGTTATGATGTCAACATACTGGGAACAGGTCAAAGGTTACACTCACAAATGCAGCGCAGGAAGGGAAATTTTAAACCACGGCTCTCATACACTATGGAATAAATATGAAGTGGGCTGGTACTTACATAGTGCTTTTCTGCTCTTTTTGAGCGCTTTCTTACTACAAGCCTCATTCAGACTCCAATGGATGCTTCAGGGGCAAGTTGGGTATCGGTATCTTGCCTAAGAATACCTTCATCATGCACTCTAGGGGAGCCTGGAATTGAACCACACACCTTCCGATTAGTAGACACCCTAATCTAGCCACAGGGATGCCAATAATCCCCCAGATGTTGATTGAAAGCACTGACCCAAAATGGTTTATTTTGTAATACTGGCCGACTCTATTTACACTGTGACGCCTGGCATCTACTGAAAAGGAGCAAGCTCTCAGTATGTTGTAAGTTATATGACCACAGTGATATAAAAGAGCCAATTTCAGCAATCTTAATCTTTCAGTTGTATTATTATGTTTTGGTTATGGAGTTTCATGATAACTAATGTAATGATGTGCTTTCATGTAAAAAAAAAAAAAAAGTATCAGAGTGTTTGACTGGTCAGTCAGTCTCAGACAGACTCAAAACCAGCTCAGCCACCGTTTAATCTCTAATTTGTGACTGCTGAAATCTGCTGGATGCTGGGACACTCCCCGATTACTGTTGCATAAGGTGCTAACTTGACATAAGTCTAATCCAAGCTGGGTCCTGGTGGATTTCTGAGGCTTTTGGCAGGACCAAACCACAGGTACAGTTTCATATTTGAAAATAGCAGCAGGGGGAAACAGCAGCCTGAACTAATTAGGGGCACGGCGAATTTGATAAACATCATTCAGGAACGCATGAATAAACGAACAGCTAATTAGCCTAACCCATCATCTGTTAATGCCGTCTTCAGGAAGTTTTATTTGGCTGATTCCTGAGATCAAACTAGCGTTAATGCACATTTGCATGTGATGTTCAGTCTGTAGGTTCGTTAGAAAGAAAAGCCTGTTCAAAAAAAAAAAAAAAAAAAAAGTGTCTAAACTTCTCTGGATATAGTTGCTACTGCAGTTGTGTTACAGCTGTTTCTCTTATTAACCCGCCGACAGTCAGTCACTGTGACTGAGACAGATGATCGGCCATGTTGCCCTCTCACTGTCTGCGTTATAATCAAATAGTCTGGATCTCAATCGGGATCTTTTGCTGTCATATTGTAGGAGTCAGAACATTTGGCAGTGCAGACTGCATGCCGGGCATTTTTGAAAGCTGACTTCACCAAAAGCAAGCTCTTAAATTGTTTCTCATTTGATGCACAACACCGCATGATATCATCCTCGTGACATTTTTCTGTTTTTGTCATTTGAGTTCAATTAGCCAGCTATTTACACACAAATACTGACTTGGAATACCAAGTTTTGTTTTTAGATGTGCTGCTGGGTGTGGAAAGGATGTCTCACTGAAGAGAGAGCTTCTCACTCATAGCAGCTGTGCTCCCCGTTCGGAGTAGCTGATGTTATCTGCAGTGAACAAGGCATGAAAGGATTTTTGGCATCTATTGTGAGTCCTTCTGCTGTATAATATGCGCACATAAATGCCTCCCTGGCTCATGCCTTTAGGCCGTGATGCAATACAGATTAGCTCTGGATTGGAATGAATCATGCCTGGATTTATTTTAGAGTAGATGGGGGGGGGGAAGGCATGCAGACTTACAAGCGCAAAGCTTGTGATTTTAAAAAAAAAAAGGTTTGTTTAAACTTTTAAAAACTAGTCATCCTTTATGAGTCATTCTTGTTGTTTGCTTCCCCACCACCACCACAAAGGAAGGAGCCCAAACAGAGCCCCGACAGTTACTGTACTGACTGCTTGTCGGCAATATTGGGCAAAAAAAAAAATGCCACGCTGAATATCATGAAACTTGGTGAAAAGGTGAAACATGGACAAAGGTAGAACATATTAAAATTTGGTGCTGACCTGAATCACTTTCTTAAAAGCTGCGCAATGTGGGCTTGGAGGAGTGTGAGCCATTCTTTGAACTAAATGCTGGTGTTTGCATACTAACATGGAGACAGTGATATCAATTTATACATCAGCAGTTGGTTAAAGTGACTGGGTTAAACTGATTCGATCCTGGGCAAAGACACAAATCTATTTGGGGTTGCTTCAGGAGCTTCTCTTGCAAAAGAAAGGGAAAAAAAATCTGCCATATTAAACATGCAGCGTTACCTGCTGTGGTGACCCCCTTGTGAATAAGCTGAAAGTAGCTTGATAACTTAATGAGAATGCCCTTTGATTACCAGGTTTTTGGTGTTTTTCATGTGTGTGCATAATCTTATCAACTGCATTGTGATCAAAAGATAAAAATCACATGCACGTGCCACACGTGCCCTGAAAAAAACATGCATTTTTGATGTTTCAGAAAGACACATATCTCCTTTGTGTTTTGACAGAGTTGAACATGGAGTACAATCCATCGGACCATCCGCGGGCCAGCACAATATTCCTCAGCAAATTACAGAATGATGGTGAGTGGCTTGGTTTTATAGGATTTCATATAACAGGAAGTCTGTTTGCCATGATTTGATCTGTTCTGGTAACAAAATAATTTCATCACATTTGATATTCAGTTGATGGATTGAATTGAATTGACGAATTGTTGATTGAGAAGTATAGAGAAGGTCAGAAGGAGCTGGATTGTGTCTTTATGGATTTAGAAAAAGCAAATGATAGGCTGCCAAGAGTGGAAGTGTGGTGCTGCATGAGGAAGTCGGGGGTGGAAGAGAAGTATGTGAGGGTGGTGCAGGACGTGTATGAGGACAGTGAGACAGCGGTGAGGTGTGCGGTAGGAGTGACGGATGTGTTCGAGGCGGGGATGGGATTGCATGAGGGATCGGCTCTGAGCCCCTTCTTGTTTGCATTGGTGATGGACAGGTTGATAGATGACACTGTAATATGTAGTGATAGTATGGAGCAGGTGGAGAGGCTGGGGGTGGGGTGGGGGTGGGGTGCACTGGAGAGAAGAGGAATGAAGTAGAAGCAAGACAGAATACATTTGTGTGAGTGAGAGGGAGACAGGTGTGAAGATTCAAGGAGCAGTGAAGGTTGATCAGTTTAAATACATCCAAAGCACTGGACAGTGCACAAGAGAGGTGAAGACAAGAGTGCAGGCAGGGTGGAGTGGGTGGAGGTGAGTGACAGGGGTGATTTGTGACAGAAGGATAGCAGCAAGAGTGTGAAAGGAAAGATTTACAGGATAGCAGATAGCAATGATGTATGGTTTGGAGAAGGCGGCAGTGACAAAAAAAGACAGGAGGCAGAGCTGAAGGTGTTTAGATTTTCATTGGAAGTGACCAGAATGGACAGCAGGGACAGCTCAGGTTGAGTGGATTGGAGACAAAGTTAGAGAGGCAAGGCTGAGATGGTTTGGACATGTGCGGAGGAGGGATCGTGGATGTATTGGACAAAGGATGTTGAATAGGGAGCTGGCAGGTAGGAGGACAGGAAGAAAACCACAGAGAAGACGGATGCATGTAGTGAAGGAGGGGATGGAGGAGGAAGGTAGGGTCAAGCTGAGATGGGGCAGATGATCCGCCGTGGCGACCCCTAAAGAAAACAACTAAAGGTCCTGGATAAATGCTTATCAAGAGCTAAAGATTCCCCTTTAAAAATATATATATATATATTTTGCCTTTCCCCAAAACGTGTGGCTTTAATATAATATAATATAATAGTGATTCCCCAATATTCTGCTGTTTCTTTAAGTGAATCAGTGACTCTGATGCAAAGGGAATAAGGTTGTTGGTTCCTCTTTTTTCTGAGGTGCCTTACAGGAATTAAAAGTAGTGTAACTTTGTCTCCATCTAGTGGCTAAACTGTACATTTCCCCCTCTATGTTAAAGCTCAGTCTTCAATTTTACCCTTTAATACTTTCTTTAACTGTCATTTCTCCCCAGTGTATAACAGTCCTCAGCGATTTATTGCCACTTTTTTTGTTAGTTGCAGTTAACACCGTGTTGTTAGTGTTTTGCTTCCTGTGAAAACAGTTTGTTTTACAGGTTTCTAGTCGCTGGCTTTTGTGTTTCGCCTTTTTCGCTTTGGGCAGCGCAGCAAAAATGACAAATGTTGACGGTCCTGGTTTTATTTTTACAGTGAGGGAGAAAAGAAAGAGTCTCCTCATCAATAATGTGAGTGCACAGATTCTTCTGTTTCCCTGCAAAAATCCATACCATAATATTTTACAGTCTTGCTGTTATCGCCTGCCTTTACATTGTAAAGACTCACTGCTGACCTTTGTTATTTTGAATAAATTAAATACAGCAGACAATTCTTCTGTGCGTGACACCCTTGCATGCTATAGGCAGACAAAAACATGACCATTCTAACAGTCGTGTGTGTCTGTGTGCGTCTGTGTGATTGTAGCATGGAACTCTGAGGCGGAAATACAGCTCCTGCTCCACCATCTTCCTAGATGATAACACAGTCAGCCAGCCCAACCTCAAATACACCATCAAATGGTTGTAACACCACACAAGGAAACATACACATTTTTTTAACCCACACACTTCTCTGCCATTCATATAAATGTATTTTTTTTTTCTCCCTACAGTGTAGCATTGGCAATATACTACCATATAAAAAACAGGTAAGGATTCTCGTGTTACATAAAGACCGACAGTATCTGGGCATCTGATAGGGAGCACAGTATTTTCAACCAGTCCCAAAAACCTACAGACAGAACTGCTGCCCGCTCTGGATCATTTATTGTGTTTGTCTTTGTCTTTTTAAGCTTCGGCTGCAGCCTGGATTTAAATGAATGCGCACAATGACATTTAAAGGTTGGCACGGGTTGAAGTCTGTACTGAACTGTTAAGATGTGACGGATCCAAAGTGCAGTGTACAAGACATAAGAGTTACCCGAATAAGACAAAATAAACAAGTACTATAAGGCAGAAGACAG
Organism: Pterophyllum scalare; assembly: GCA_024447675.2. Lineage (NCBI taxonomy): Eukaryota > Metazoa > Chordata > Actinopteri > Cichliformes > Cichlidae > Pterophyllum > Pterophyllum scalare. The sequence continues at coordinate 88,293 of JAMQGT020007605.1, read as the reverse complement.
AAATCCAAAAACAGCATGAATACCAAACAGTGACAAGAATCCAAATACAAGAACTAAAACTCTGTATTACTTGGATGACAATGAAAACCAAAACGTCAAACACTAGAATAACGCTTAAAGCCAAGCTCAGAAATATTCAAACAATTCCAGACCTCAGGACTTTGACAAATGTGGCCGCATCTTTCTGTGATAGTGACACGTGGTTTGGGATTTTAAGGAAGCATCACCAAAGGCCAGCTCCTAAACGATGCAAACTTCCAAACATCACGTCCGAACCTTTTCGTCTGCAGTGATTGTTAGCCATAACTTAGCCGTTGCTTTGAAATAGCGCAAAAAAAAGAAAAGAAATTACATCATAATTACATCATATGATAATGTGCACCCCTGTATCCCACAACTCCATGCCATTTACACTTTGTGAACATTTGGCCTCTCTGTTTTTACTACCCTGGTTAACCTACTGAAGCGAGCGCGCCCTGCCCATCGCCCTGTGTTAGCTGTGACCGGCTCCAGGCCCCCTGTGAGCCTGCATCGGATACGTGTTTAAGACGGTGGGGAAAAAAATGTTTGTCCCGTTTCTTTCCAGAGACACGGACGGCGGAACGCTATTAGATATCTTTGATGAGAAACTTCACCCTCTCTCGGTAAGACAAGTGATGTCATCCGATTTCAGTTTTTCACTAATAGCATTTGATCTTATCATAAATCTATTGACTGGTCTGACACTTCACTTGATAGGATTGGGTCAGATTGGTAGAGCCTGGCTTTGCGTGTTAAAAATATATGTATATATATTTTTTTAATTTTCACTTCATTTGAGGCTCTTCTTCCTTCCTCGCTCATCCTCTGCTGCCGCCTTCTTCTGCTTTTGACCTTACGCTCATCCAGAAGTCAGAGGTCCCGCTGGACTACAACCAACACGATCCAGAGCAGAAGCAGATCTACCGGTTTGTCAGGACTCTGTTCAGTGCTGCTCAGCTCACTGCCGAGTGTGCAATTGTTACACTGGTGAGTTTTTTTTTTAACCCACGCTTTTTCCTGTTTTTTTTTTGTTTGTTTTTTTGGTGCACCATCAGATAAAACGTTTTCAGACACTTTGGGCGTCTCGTCATGTGGGGAAAAAAAAATACTCCGAAACAAATAAGAAAAAGTAGGTTACTTCAGAGAACTCTCCCCCTAAGGTTAGACACAATGGACCTTTCAGTTGTGCCCTCGCATTCACCAAATACACACAGGCGCACGGTTTGTGTTTAGGCCTCGGGCCTCAGATTGCACCCTGATATGTTCAGACAAGCCAGGGATGTGTGCAAATTGGTGATGAGACTGTGCATCCGAACTACCGTGATGCTTGTGTGTGTTGTGGGCTCTCAGTGATGAATGTAGCTTGTCACATAGGGGGAAAAAAATAGTCTATTACCTCCTGACGCTATTGGTTAGATCAGATCAGCTTCTGGTGGTGAACTGTTTTGTTTTTGGCATTTTTATGTTTTCTATTGAAACCATCATGTGCTGCTTTGCTTTTCTGTTTAGTTTTCAGTCTTTCTTTATCCATGTGACTGTGCAGGTCTACCTGGAGAGGCTCCTGACGTATGCAGAGATCGACATCTGTCCAGGAAACTGGAAGAGGATCGTTCTGGGTGCTATCCTGCTGGCCTCCAAGGTCTGGGATGACCAGGCTGTGTGGAACGTTGACTACTGTCAGATCCTCAAGGACATCACGGTGGAGGACATGTGAGTGATGAGCATGCAAATGGGATTGGTCTTAAAATTTAGAACTTTGGTGGAGCGTTAATATTCAATCATTAATATTCATATTAGGATTAGGCTGGGGTTCATGCTGATGAATTCTTACAGTGAGTGTTTCCTGTAAGATTTGGCCTTACATGCATGCATCCATCCATGGGTTTAAATCCTCAGACAGCTTTCAAACAAATGCATAAAGGGAAGAAAAATGACTCTGGCCCCAAAGACTTTGTTTAAATATTTCTGTATAATATTTGAGAGATGCTTTGTGATTTCAAGGAGACATCTTTCCCTCTTGAAATAACAAAGAAAACCTTTTTTTTTTAAAAAAAGCCAAGTGGTGAGTGTGCTGACACAGAAATGACATAATCATTGCAATCAGGAACGAACTGGAGCGACAGTTTCTGGAGCTGCTGCAGTTCAACATCAACGTGCCGTCCAGCGTCTACGCCAAGTACTACTTCGACCTGCGATCCCTCTCAGAGTCCAACAACCTCAGCTTCCCCCTGGAGCCGCTCAGCAGGGAGAAGGCTCAAAAACTGGAGGTGAGATGCCACCGTTCAGCTTCCCATTCAAAGTCTTCTTTCTTTATATATTTGTGTTGCTTTCACTTCCATTAAATGTAATTTTTTCTCTTAATTAGTAACTGACTAATATAGAGACTCAAAGTTAATAAATGCGGCAGTTTTAAATGGTTCCAGACTGGAACAGTCAGCCAGCTTCGCCTGATTGTCACAATTATGGCTTTTTTTTTTAGAAACTAAAGCTTTAATGCTTTAGTCACATAAAAGCCCTGCACGCTGCGGCTGCAGCAGTTTAGCACAAAATCAAAATGATATTTTAAACTCAATTTATGTCCTCTCTGCAGGCGATATCCAGGCTATGCGATGACAAGTACAAAGACCTGCGGAAAGCCGCCAGGAAGCGCTCAGCCAGCATGGACAATCTATGTGGGATCCGATGGGTTCCTGCAATCCTCTCTTAACCACTGATTAACTGTCATATAGTGAACAGTGATATCAGGCTATGGACACTGGCCGAATGAGAAAACAGAAAGAGATTTGTGCTCACTCGAAGGATTTCAGTGTGAATGGACCCAAGATGCAAGACTTCACAAACGTCCTGGAACAGTGAGTGTAACCTGGCACCATCCTATGGACCTCACACTGGAGTCAACAGACTACAGCTGTAGTTTTGGCAGATCAGGTGAACCAGGGGTGTTTCTACTTTAACTTAACGCCTTCACAGTGCCTCGATATTTCTGTACTGTAAGAGAGAAGGGAGTTTCCGGTCGTCATATCAACTGTGGGGACAAATCTAGCTTTGGCGCGCAAAGGAAGCCCAGGTCAAGACAAAGGTTTGAAACTTTTGAGGACACGACGTTGTCAACCTGTCGCAGTGTAAAAAGCCTCTATTGAATTTTCTGCTTCTGTCCAGACAAATCTGTCGACTGACTTTAAAGATGTGACATAACCTCTCTTTCTGATAACCGTGCATATTATTTATTTTTCTTTATTCTCTTTACTTTTCAACATTTTCAACTGTATTTGGCTCACAGTAGTGTAGCACAGGACTTTCAACTGGTTATTTATTTTCTTTGACAGGACTAAGAATAATAAAAGTTATCTTCTCTGGAAATAGTCAAGGTTTACAGTTCAAGTGTACCTCTTTATACTCAGGTAGTCTGGTTGATGTTGATGTTCTGTAATGCTCCTCATTTCAGTGACGAGTGAAGTGAGATGAGATGAAAGAAAGGGCTAGAATACATTATAAAAAAAGTGACAGTATCCCCGTAGATACAATTTGAAACATGTACAATCAGTATAGCAAAAATTAACACCCCCACCCTGTTTTCATTCAGTAACTTGACTCCACAAGAATAAGCTTTGGGTAGGAGACAGCGCAGCTCTCTGCTGACATCTAGTGGTTAGTTGGGCATTGCAGAAAAAAACCCTGTCAATCTAGGCCAGTGGTTCCCAAAGGGAATTAAGAACCAGAACCCCCCCCCCAGGTTACTAGAAGGGTGTCTTCACTCTCATCAAAATACAAGAGGAAGTGTGGTATTTCCTTGAAATTTTTATTTAAAAAACATAAACAACACAGACTGTTGGCTATAAATTGCTAACACTACCCAGTCATATGTAAAGTGCTAATGCCAAAATGTGACCCACTCGCCACTTGGACACAAACTTCAATACAAGAGCAGTAAATTTAGGTCTGAGTAATGAGTACTATCACAAACTAACCACCTCCTATTACCCCTTTTAACTCACTTTTTATATAAATAAATACATTCATGTAAATATTTAACTATGCATACTTGTGAGTAATTTAATGTTTGTAAATGAGAACTGGTTCTCAAACAATGGTAAAACATGGTAAAATAATGGCTTAAAAAACAAAAAAAACAAAATTTATTTTTAAGTGCTGCGGCCCCCCCTGCAGTACCTTCGCGGCCCACCAGGGGGCCGAGGGCCTCACTTTGGGAACCAGTGGTGTAGGCTGTTAAGAGTACTTCACCAAAAAAAACCAAAAAAAAAACTTTTTTTTTCTCCTCACACATCTTCCAAAGAACACTTTATAGATACGGTTGTATTGAAGTTATACACAGCAATTATTTATTTTATTTTGGACGCTGACCAGAAAGGTAAGAAGAGAGGGGAAAAAAGATGAGAAGTTATTTTGTACTGAACACATTTATTTAGCAAAACAGTATACATTTACTGTGAAATGCAAAATTGCCACTGCTACTTAACAAAACTGATATGGCACACTGGACTGACGAGTGCACTCAGTAGATGCTGATCTGTTGCAGACGTGAGGAGGCTACGCAACATTCCTTCATATATATATATATATATATATATATATATATATATATATTTATTTTTTCTTCTTGAGTATTATAGCACTGCTGTATATATCATATCTGCAGTTCATCTGGAAAATCTTTTAAAAAGCTCCAGTCTCATGAATCTCATGCTCAATGGCTGCAACCCTGGCTACTGTCTTTCTTTCCTCGCTGACACTTTTACAGTATTAACCTTCTCTTTGTTGGGTGCCTGAAGGTCTGCCATCTCTGGGTTAAAGGGTTTCTGTTTTGCAACTTCTTAAACCCTTAGAAACCCACAATTCCTAAAACATTGGCGGTAAACCAAAAAAAAAAGAAAAAAGAAAAAAAGAAAGCAGTTTTCCTCAAGTCTGAGGAGTTAATTTTTTTTTTTAGTTCTACTTGATTTCCATAACACACTTTAGTAAAGGAACAAAATGACAATAACTATATGAACCAAAGAAAACTGTACACTTAATTGTGTGACTGCAACTTTATGATCATCTAAAGCCTCAAATCACACATGTCTTCTCTCATATCCACAAATGTGGATTATTAGATACAAAGTTCTGTAAACGAGTCATCACAGCTCTGATCTACTAATTATCTCTGGTTGCTATCTTTGATCAACAGGTCCGACCAACAATGTGTTCTTGATAAAGGGTGTCTTGGTTCCCTGTGTTTATTCGGGATGAGTTACTACTGCTTAATATTTTCATTTCTGCTCAATTTTAAAAACATTTGTTTTGTTTTTTGGATTTGCTGATGCTAAACCCGTAAACAATAGAGAATATACTGTAGTTATTTTGCAAATTAACTTTGTACAGTGTATAAAGAGCTCAAGAACTGAAACATGTTAAATGTAAATTATTTATGGATGTGACTGATTTGTGTTTTTAATTTAAAAAAATACTCTCATTTGATAAGTTATTGTCTTTTATTTTTTCATCATGTTGGAATTATGCTGCCTTTCACTTTAATCTAATTAATTCGATATGAACCGCTGTACAAGTCCGGCCATGTATGTGTACAACTATCAGCTACCGGTACCGTTGACTTGTACCTAAACATCCCAATAATGCTTTGATGGCAGCATGATAAGAATAGCTCACCCTGCAGGTCCTGGGCTCAGCAGATGGGGGTAAGAGGCAGTAAGAGTACATTGGAGCTCAGTGTTGTAGCTGGAAGCTGTGGGGGTCAGCACTGTAGTTTTGGACGGGTGTTAAAGGGGACAGCAGCTCAGGAACACCACCTCGAAACATCAGCTGAAGTTGGATGCGTCAGTTTAGAGGAGGCTTTGAACAATGAGGATGATGGGAGCAACAGAGCTATTCTTCATCATTATAAGTCATAATGTGTCTTTTATTGGTAAGTCTCTCGCTCTCTCTTTTTTTTTAGGTTATTAAAAGTCATTCTGGCAGAAAATACAAATTAAAGAGTGAGATCATAAAAATATTTGATTTTTAATTATTCGCTTGTGGTCTTTGAGGAAACAAAAAACCTACACCTGCTGTGGTGTTGTGTTCATGTGGGTGTTTAATGATAATTTAGCACTCTAATACAACAAAAACACATAATTCCTTCTAATTCTCAGCTTTGAAATTATTACCATTATTAAATGGCATCGTCTCACCTCCATTACAGGCAAAACCTGGTGGGTGCTGATGCTGGTTTTTCGTCTGCTCGTCCTCCTCCTGGCTGGCTTCACGCTCTTTGGTGACGAGCAGGACAGATTCAACTGTAACACCGTGCAGCCGGGCTGCTCTAATGTGTGCTTCGATTTATTTGCTCCCGTATCTGTCCTCCGTCTCTGGCTCTTCCACCTCACTCTCCTCTGTCTTCCGCATTTAATGTTTGCAACCTACATCATGCACAAAGTTTTGTCACGTCCCTATTTTGGAGGTTTCTGCTGGAGCAGGGATCGAGGAGGTTCGCCTCACAGCCTAGAGAATTCAGGCTCCTCGAGAGAGCTGTCCTTGCATAAAGCCCTGCTTCATCACCTCCCGCTTGAATGGGGAGTGCCACGCTTCTACGGTGCTTACTTCTTAGTTATAATTCTACGGATTCTTCTAGAAACTATTTTTAGTGCAGCCCAGTTTCTTCTCTTCGGTTTGTCCATTTCCAAGAGTTTCCTCTGCTATGAGGCTCCCTGCACATCCGGGGTTGAATGCTATGTATCCAGACCAACAGAAAAGAACTTAATGCTCAACTTCATGCTCTGTCTGGCCTCCTTATCAGTTCTGTTAAGTTTGGTTGACCTGGTGAGCTCTGTTAAGGCAATGGTGAGGTGGAGGAGGAAGAGGGAGGTGCTGATAGAAGAACTAAGTAAAGGAGAGCAAAGCAGTACGTTTACAATGACAACCGAGACAGAAGACACCGAACACACTCTTTTAACCAGAAGAATCAGCCCAAGTGGAAGCTCAAAGGTGAACAGTTTCAGAGATGAAAAACCTGCCGATGGAGTTGTGCCAAACGGCGGGCTACTTCACACAAAGGTGAACGTTGGGACCGCACTTAAAACCAGCGGAGCCGCTAATGACAAGAGGCCAGAAAATACAGACGGCAAAGAGGCGACGCGTCAGTCACCTGCAAGCACATCTCAGTTTGTCCCGCACCACCACTTAACGCCACCATCCCCTAAAACAGACAAAGGATCACTATCAAGCCCCAGGGCAACAGCACCCATTTTGCATTTGCCCCATCATTCAGCTGGGGCAAACGCGGGGCAACAGCCTGGGAGCAGTGGCTTTCGAGACAAGAGAGCATGGGTCTGATTGGCTGAGCATGGCTGTTTATTCCTGCCACTGCACACACATTTACTATGTTAAAAAAATGAAATGATATATATATATATATATATATATATATATATATATATATATATATATATATATATATAAAAAATTATATATATATATTTTTAAAAAAGCTGCTCTTTATGTGAAAGTTCTGAGAAATAAGGATTAACAAAATTTACAGTTAATAAAGTACTACATTCAAATTTTTTTTATTATCTTTTAGCAAATAAAGAATAAAGTAACCAACTACCTAAAGTTGTGTCTCTAACATACAGAGCCGAGTATTATTATCAGATATTGGTGGAAACTAAAACCAGAGCTAACACGATGAAGAAAACTGGCCGTTGCATACTGTAATACTGCTCTAACATGTGCACCGTGCCAACTTTACAGGGAGAAAATGCTTTTCAGTTTGTTCCACTGCCTCAGTGTGGCCAAAATCGATTAATGGTGCTTTAAAAAAACAGAGCAGACTGTATTTCTGAAGTGGGTTCACTTAATATAGAAGCTGCTCAGTGTATCTAATGTCACAGCAGGCCTACAAGTTAAAAATAAATACGTTTCTTTCCTGATGGAAAAGTCTAACAACCACTGATGTGCCAAAACTAACTTTTTGTTAATGTTGCTTACTGAATGAAACAGACACTGCAGTGCTGAGCAGGTTTATTTTACACACTGGGCTGTTTGTGTTTCATTATGAGAAAATGAGTTATTCAAAATAAGAAAAAAAAACCCCCAAAGGCCGCTTCATCGAGGCTGACCTTGATAGAGCGGAGGTAACGGTGCTCAGCTGTCGTCTGGATTACTGTGTCTGGCAGCCACTACCAACAAGAAACCAACCTGACTTCTGACCTCTCGCCTGGCCAGCTGATGACCCGGCCATGACCCGACTTCAGCTAACCCTGCTCAGGTTACGTTCGGCCTTCAGCCTACTCGCCTCTATCAAACAAGATCAGCGCAGCACGCAAGCAAAGTTTTGCATTTTGACCTGTAAGTCAGGGAGTGATGTGATTAAACAAGAATAAATGATACCATCATGGCAGATTAGAAGCAAATATTAATAGTTTTATTGTATTTTATTTTCTCTATTCTATTGAAGAGTCATTTTAAACACAATTCATAATGCCATGTGACTTTACTGCCATATTTTCAAACAGCCTTGTGCTGGAAAATAATTTGATGTCTTTACAGTTTGTAATTTTGTCATGGTTTATTGTAGTAATAGATACGAGGCGGCATTAAAAGGAAAGGGTGACAAAGATCCCACACACAACAATCCTCATCTCCGCGTTCCTGCGGTAGTTCTTCTTTGTCTCTGTTCACTGAGATTTTAAGGCCTCAATCTTGATCAGGTTTTCCTCTGGGAAACATGTGACAACCACTGCAGTCTGGTCAAATCGGCGACCATCAATGAAACAACACAGCACCTACAGTGCTGCATGACCCAGTAACTCATGCCTCGTACCTTTCTCATTGTTCTGCTGTGCTATTTGGGGCAGCTAAAACACGAAGCAGCATTAGCAGGCTGGCACGTCATCAGCATTTTTAATAGCATGTGCAATTTGTCCAAATGAAACAATAAACAGAACTTTATCAAAGTCTGACCAGAAAGGTGAGAACCCATGATTGTCTAAAATATCAAATTATATATAAATATATATGAAAATGTCTTCTTTAGCACTTTGTACATATTTGTGCTTTTACTGCCATCTTGTGGTCAAGGAATGGGAACAGCAGCCAACGGAATGGAGAGGAGTGAGATTTATCCCCGTGGATATAAACTGACAGGAATAATGGAAAGCATCATGGAAATGCTTCAATTAAAATACACATTTATTATTTAATTTTTCTTAAGATGCCAAATCATAAAACTAAACGCTGTTTATCAACCTAAAAAAAGTTATGTAAAGTGTGAACCGTTATTGTTATTTGAGGTCCTGTCGTTCTTTTCTACATAAATATGCTTTTATTTCTCTAGTGCATTTCTTATTCTGAGACTAAGCGCTCGTCACCTGGACTCTGTGCTGCACGTCAGCACAAAGAAGAAAATTAAGAGTTGATACTTTGACTCCTCATCGATCCTCAGCTGGAGCCGACACGTCAGCCTGTGAGCGCCTCAGGTGCTGTAACGCGGCCGGATCTCGTGGGTGACAGACAGAGGAGATTGAGAAGTAAAATGGAAAGCTCCACATTGACCACAGCAGCACATCAGAGGAGATGTCAGAGGCATCAAAAATATTGATTACTCAGCACCCTTCTCACCTGTGAGGATGTAGCTGAGATGAATGGGAGGATGGGGTTGTCCCTGATGGCTGCAGAGAGACAGAGAAAATCTATTCTGCCTTCCTTTGATGTTCACGATACGGGAGAGTAAAACACAGAGAGTGATCCTGTGTGAAGAAATGCTGGATTGCTTTCAGGTCTTTTCTTAGCTGCGATGTCGTGTCTGAAGATCAGTTTATTAAAGAGCAGCAATCAGAAGCCGTAGTGCCCGTGAATCTATTTCAGCGAATGCCTGAAAATCATTATGAAAAGGCGAAAAGCTTTGAGCTGGATTTCTGTCTCGCTTGTACCGCGAGCAAAGCGTAACTTTTCTGTGCACCATTAAAAAGCACATTGATGCTACACCTTGATGCAATTAACATTTCTCATAGAGCACATTAATCTCCAAAGATCTCTTTCCACAGTTTTATTAAAGAGGTGATTCACCAATTTATTATGGCTGTTTCACGGGGAGGGGGGGTGACAGGTTAAAATGTAACAGAAAAAACTGAAGCAAATGCAAAAGAATTACTCTGTTTTCGGTTTTTTTTTAATTGCCTAATTTAAGTGACGATCCAAAACCGGTAGCTCTTACACTTTGTTAATAAACCATAAACTTTAACCCACAAATTCTATGAACCCCTGGCCATAACCCAGATTTTCAGTCAAAGATAATATTGCTGACTCTGGACCCGTTTGCCAGAAAACAAAGAAATTCATAGTCACGTAAAGCTCATCTAAAACTGTGCAGGACGTTGAGGAACTGTTCCCCCGTGAGCACTGAAAAAACTCTTGAGGCGTTTACTGGTGAATCCATCCTGCCCAATCAGATACGTGCAAACTGATCAAGTTACAGCTAATAATTATTGAGTGGGCTGATCTTTTTGCCCCTGCAGAGAATGTCAGACAAGTATGACCTTTGACCTCTCATCTCTGCACCCTTCACCTTGCATGACTTGGCATACAGACATCTGAGATTTTAAAAAAGCAGGCAGAGTAAACGTTATGGCTCTTAATGGCATTTGTGCATTCCTGTCACACTTTACAAGAAGAAACCTTACAAGGTTTATATATAAAATAAATGCATTTTAATATAGTGATTTTAATGATCACTTATTGTACGCTTAGTAGACCATCAATAGGCTAAAGTTATGGCACTGTAGAGCTCACAAGATCTGTTTTGATTTAGGGAACATTACAGCTTTTCATGATCTTGTCAAACTTAAAAGTTTCGTTCGGTTATATGATTGGTTTGTGCAGATATTTATTATTTTTAATACCGATTCATTCTTTTCCGAGCAACGTGGCAGTTGTTTCCAGTATGCTCTGGGACCGAAAGCGGTGAGGTCATCCGTCCATCACAGACCTGTCAGTTAGCACTGTTTGCTTAAGACTGCGTTGTAAATCAGCCATGGCATGACAATGGCTGTTAATGGAAGCTAAATGCTTCCCACCCAGATTTGTATACACTATGAAATTAAAGGTTGCCATTGCTATGTGACCTTTAATAGCCCATGTAAGCCATTCAGACATCTTAATGTGATTTATTCTGAACCAGTCACAGTTTGACATCCAATTAGTTCATTAGACAAAGGCTGCATTCACAATCATCCTAATTGGAGGCAACGGAGAGGAGTTTGGCTCTCTGGGTTTTACCAGCAGGATCTGCCTGCGATGAGCTGAACTGGCAAGTCAGCGTGTTGTTTATGTTAGAAGGAGATGGCTCAGGCACGACCTCTCATCCCATTTCCTCTGTCGATTTATTTATTTTTTTTTGCTTGTGGGTTTAAGGGAGCATGCCCCCCCCCAAACACAAATATACTCACCACAGGTGGAGGAACCAAACTTGTCTTACAAGCAGTGGCAGAGTAATTTGTTTTCAGACAAATTGAAACCTGTCAAAATGGCCTCTGCAGGAAGTAACTGATTTGTTTGCTGCATTTCCATCACAGCTGATGGACCCATATGCAGCGAGAATCGGGTCATTTATCAGTCATTTAATGCTGGAGTCAGAAATATACACACGGTCACTGTCTAAAAATGAAAAACTGCAAAATAAGAAACTACAACAACAAAAAAGGCTTAGTAGGGAAAAAGTCTTTGACCTCTTACATACAGAGGTGAATATTATTGTTCTCCTTATTTTTGACCTGCTCCCTAAAGCATACACCCAAAATTTGAAAATAGGTATAAAAAAAATATGTATTTAATTTTCCATGATATTTGTGATGCATGACTACTTCGTGAACATAATCTTACGTAAGAGGCAAGGCACTTTGATGCTCTGATAGATTAAGGGGAACATTTTCAGGCTTTCTGCAAAAACATGATACTTTTCTTTCTGTGCTTTGCGCGCCGTTGGTGGCGGACAGCTTCCGATCGTTTGACCAGAAGATGGCGGCATTTTATAGCGTCGCTCGTCGCTCCTGTTCGGAGTGAAATTCAGTCTCTCCCGAAATTTTGAACACATAAAGGTTTTGTTATGCCACTTGAGTTTATGAATAACGTAGGGGCTTTTAATTGTTGGGGGAAAGGCAGGATTTTTTGTTTTCCCCCGTTATGGACAAAAATAGAACCACAATGGATGTTTCACAGGATAAGCGGACCACACACACCGCACAGCCGTAATTACTGTTATACACGCCGGAGAGGGTGTCAGCCTGCAGTTACAAGTCTGTCTCTTCTCTCTGACGTCTTAATTAGCAGCCTCGAGCATCTCAGCATTTGTAAATGAGCCATCTTATTAAGAGTTACCTGAGCCGGTCCACTTAGACCTCTTATATTAAGCATTTATCGTCCCGACAAAACAGATGATTTGTTCTTTAACTTCTGCTGGCCTTCTGTCTCTGTATCAGCAAACCAAAATAACACCGGGGACAACAAATCTATGCCCTTCCACCATCACCGGTAGACTTATTCCAAAAGGAATAACTGGAGAGTAGGTGAAGATAATTCCCTTCTATATGTCTACAAACAGAAAAGGTAAACTGTGATACATTAAGCTCGACAGAGGCCAGAAGTCAAGAGTTAATAACAAATCTTAAGCGCAGGGGGCTTCAAACTAAGAAGGCCACCTGTAGTTTCTCCATTGCCGTGCCGATATTGCTCTACTCATCTCACGGCGTGCGAGTCTGCGAGGCCAGGGAGGCTTAATGGAGCTTAGCCCACGTGGCTACAAAGGCAATTTACATCTTTCAGTTAAATATAAATGACTCTGCAAATGTCATTGCTCAGCCAAACACAGGGAGACTTTGGCACCTTGCGCACTGTGCGCATCAGTCTACAATACTGCCATCAACAATGTAAGAAAGCATTAAAAAGAAAAGGTTTAGTAGCGTCAGACGCCCTGGCAGAAAGTAGTGGCGAGAATGACCAGGAAGCACGAGTAAACATTCAATAAAAGTTTTATTCTCAAAATAAAATCTTCTATCAAAAATGGAAATTATACATATTTACAGTCTCGTAAAATTCCATGTACAAATGTACAATGTATGTACACCAATAATTATATAAATACATTTTATGCGCAAATGCAACCCGTATGAGGCAGTATTAAGGCATTGAATAACGTACGTATAAATCCATCTTGTGACAAAAACAGCCCCGCAGTGGCCTCGTTTCTAGCAGAACAGTCTCATTGTGTATATTGTGTTTAAGACACAGCGGTTCTTTGCAGTAAGAATAAGGAGATACCAAATAACCTATCGACAAGGGGGATCTTGTCAGCTGTGTGCATTCAATTAAGCCCAGATAAGACTCTGCATTCTTTGTGCCAGGTACATTGTTCTGCTGCTGACAGTCTCATTATTTAAAGAGACGCCATTAGGCGCTCATTAATGTGCTAATTACAACACGCTGATGGACAATCCCAACACAATTAGTCACCCTCCCCCTCTCAAAGCCTCTATTCAAAGCCCCTGGACGTCACTGGGATAAGGCAAGGAAAGAGCACTTTCCATAAGTCAAAGTGATCTTCAAACTTTTACAAGCGTAAATTCAACAAGCGTTCACATTAGGGGGAGTGCTCAGGACCAAAGCTTGACTTCAACTGGCAGTTTGGAGACTAACGTTTAATAATTTACCCATTAAGAACATAAAATTCAGTCTCTACGACGCGTTGTCTCCAGAAAGCTGGTTTTAAGCCTTTAGTGTCAAATGACATAAGATGCAAATGGGTAGTCCTGTCAACCTGATCAAACCCGGGAAAGTGGCATCTGTTTGGGGCAGGAGACCGAGCTGGCCGTCCCAGACCTCCAGGTCAGTCCAGTGCTCACGTCACTGTACATGGAGCCCGCTGAGGCTTTACTCCCCCAGCAGCACCGCGTGCAAAAAGTCCTCCAGGAGTCCAAGGTCTTCCCGGACCAGATCCAGGCTCCTGACGTGATACCCACCAGGAGGCACATGAAATATTTCAGCATAAACACGGCATAGTCTGGCCTCTGCCTGTTCGTGTCCGTCATGCACGTACAGTTGTGCGTAATTTCCCACGTCTGCCTGTTATGCTGCTCGTAAAAGTAACACGCCACTATGACAGTGGCCGGGACTGTGTATAAAACTGTGAAAACTCCTATCCTGATCATCAGCCTCTCCAGTTTGTCAGTCTTGGTGCCTCCTTGTTTGATAACACTCCTGATCCTGAACAGCGACACGAAGCCGGCCAGCAGAAACATGGTACCGATGAACAGGTAGATAACCAGTGGTGCCAACACAAACCCCCGCAGGTTGTCCAAATTCTGATTGCCGACGTAGCAAATCCCAGCCACAGAGTCCCCGTCCACTGAGCTCAGAGCCAGAACCGCTATGGACTTCATGCTGGGAATGAGCCAGGCGGCCAAGTGAAAGTACTGTGAGTAACTGGCTATTGCCTCGTTACCCCACTTCATACCCGCAGCGAGAAACCAAGTGAGGGACAGAATCACCCACCAGATCGAGCTGGCCATGCCAAAGAAATAGATAAGCAGGAAAACGATTGTACAAAGCGCAGGACCAGTGGTTTCATAGTGAATGTATTCTCCGCCGTTTTCTCTGTTGCAGGCCACTTCTTCGTGTCCAGCGATCAGTCTGACAATATATCCAACTGACACAAACATGTAGCAGGCGGAGAGGAATATGATGGGGCGCTCCGGGTACTTAAACCTCTCCATGTCGATTAGAAAAGTCGCTACAGTTGCAAAAGTGGAGATGAAACACAGAACCGACCACAGGCCGATCCAAAAGGCAGTAAAAGTCCTCTCTTCTGGTGTAAAATAAGGGTTGTGGCATGGAACTGCACAGTTCAAGATCTGTCCAGTTTTGACGCGGTTGTGCAGTGGGTGGCTGTCGGTGGCAACGGGCACCATGGGCGCACGGCAGAAGCACCCCGTTTCACACGTAGACGCTGCTGTCTTGGGCTTACCGGGGATTCCACGACCATAACCGCTCTTCTTTTTGGTGTTGTACGGCTTTATGGGCCGGTTGGTTGGCTTCGCCACCACAGGAGAGACAGTGGTGGTCTGGCTGCGGTTGTAGTCCATGCACAGCGTGTCCTGGTTTCCTTGTTCGGGTAGCAAGTCGCATCTCATCCGGTCTGGCCACGGGAAGCCGTACTGTCTCATGAGCGGCGCACAGCCAGCTTTGGCCCGCTCACACACACTCCTGCACGGCGGCAGCGGCTTCTTGTAGTCTTCAAGGCAGATCGGTGTGTACATACTGCAGAGGAAGAAGCGCAAATCGGGGAACACTTGATTTCCACCAGCGGCCAGAACTGGTGCACCTCCAGGCCGGCTTCGTCCTGCGTGTCGTGATTGAACTGGTTGGGCATGTAGGTGTAATTGTAGCCAATACCCTTGCACAGAGGCACAGAGATCTCCTGGCACTGGAGCTCCTTGGCAGCTCGGCAGTGCGTTCCGTGCAGAAGCAGGGTTAACAGCACGCACCATCCCGGGATGCTCCCATCCATCGTTGTTTTCTCTGCGCGATTTTTCCTCCACAAAGTGAGAGCGAACTTGCTTTTTGCAAGCAGGCTGCAAGTCCAATTAATCCAGGAAGGCGTCTAAACTCATGCTAATACGCAGACAGTTTGTGACAATCGTTAGTAAGTGCGACCTCCAAGAACAGGCGTTTTACTTTCACACAGTCTGTGGATACTTCCAGCCTCTCCTCTCGCTCTCTCTCCTTTGTGTAGGTGCAGCCCCGCGACTCTGCCTGCATGCTGTGTAACAGAGGGGTGCGTTGGGCTTTATACGAGCGGGACGAGGACACTCCCTCAACCTGGGCGGAGAGGAAGAGTAAGTCAAGTCAATCAAGACTTTCTTCTATAGGTGTTTGTTTAAAATGTTCGCCCTGGTGGAAGGGTTATAATCACTTTGCCCTTGTTTGCGCTCCTCCTGCACGCACACAGGTACAAAATCACACCGCCCTTTACAAACAAGGAGAAGGAGGTTATCATACATTAAATACATTATGAAGGAATGTAATTAGGAATGCAGACGGCCAACTAATATGATTCAAACTTATACAAATGAACTAATTAAGGGGTGGAATTAATAGATAAATGTTTGTGATCTCGGTGGTGGTTCGGAGGTCATAACACTCAATCATTTTCATTTTCTCAAAAATGTAATATGAAATAAACGGAAGGACAAAAACAAAAATAAACACACAAAGTTATTGTTATTAAATTTGCAGCATCATCTTCTCCTAAAAAGAAATGTCCTGTTAGGGTTGCAGTGCAAAACAGTTTCTCAGCAAGTCACCTGGACAGGTTGGAAATCCTACAGCTTGTACTTACATCAGTTATTCTGTTACAATTTTAGGATGTTATATTGATATCTGGACATTTAATAATAATTTACTTACTTTCTGGAGTAATGTTGCTGTCAAATAAATGACTGAATTAAACAAAATGTGGATGTCTTCCCAAGTGGATCCTGCTCTGTACTTCCTACACTGAGTGGTTACAATCTTTCAAGTTATTCAGTGGCTCAAATGCTTTTCAACCCCAACCCGTTGATGGAAATTAGAGAAATTAGAGCTGTCATTGTTAATGTTTCTGCACCCCATCACCAGAGCTTGTTCTATCAAAACTTTCACTCTGCACGATCTAAAGAGAAAATGATTTTGCTCACTGTTTAAAAACAGACGGACAAACTAATTTCTCCGGCTTTCAGTCGCAAATTCATTCACCCTCCCGTGTAGTGCAAAACTTTGTCTTTCTATCTAACATTGTAAAGCTGTACCTGCAGCCTTAGACTTGGGTGCATGTGTGAAAGAACAAGAAAATATTTCTACATGCACATGTGCATGTCTGCTTGCATGCAGGAGAAATACAGGGAAGATATGTGTGTGTGTGTGTGTGTGTGTCTTGTTAGCACACAGCAGGGGGTCGTCTTGTTCGAAGGGGAGGGGGCTGTTTGTCTTAATGCTGGTGCCAATGTTTTACTAAGATCATGCTGGGCCAGCGATTACTGCAACACACCACAGGCCTAACAGACAGGATAGTGTGTGTTGTGTGTGTGTGTGTGTGTGTGTTTGCAAACAGTTTCAGAGCTCAGCTCTAAGGGAATAAGCTAACGTGGGCAAATACAGCATTGTGATAGCACTAATTAAAGTCATTCACACTTCTTATTGGATTCAGCAGCTTCAAATGGAGCTGAGACAGTTTGGCAGACAGGCAGTGTGTTTGCAATCCACAGGTTTTATCAGAACTAATTAGCCCCAAACTCCAGTGTTTGCAAAAGGGTGCTTGTTTCAGATGGGTTTGGATTCTCAGATGGGCGGGGTTGTGTGTTTTCTGGGTAAACTGGCAATAAAAAAAGCCTCTAATTAAACCAATAAAAGAAAAGAAAAAGCTTTTACTATTTACCATTATCTGACAGAAAGTTTTACTTTGTCTACACATCAGGACACACACGTCAGTTTCTAAATATAGATAGTTGTTGTCTTCTCAATTTTTTATGTGTAAGATACCTAGTGTCTTTCCTAATGGTCAATCTAAGCCCGCCCATCCATCCATCCATCCATTCACTTCCACTTATCCTGTTCAGGGTTGCGGGGGCGCTGGAGCCTATCCCAGCTGTCACGGGGTGAGAGGTTCAATCTAAGCCCAAAATTGAGTTTATCTTCTTTTTTATATTATCTAAAAAATAAGTCTAAAGTAAGCTTCTTCTAGTCTAAAGGAAGGACCTGCAGAACTGTAGTAGTAAACTGCAGCTTTTTGTAAGTGAAAATATTTTCTTCCTGAATTCCCACTCACCCTTTTCATCACATAACACAAAATAATTTTAAATACACTTCAGCTAATTAAAGTGCTAAGCCTGAAGAAGAGAAAACGTTTCAAAATTGAGTCTTTAGTTGCATTTCATGTACCTGAATGACCTTGAATGGGTGGATAGGAGAAACATCACAGATGAGTAGAGATAAGAACATCACTTTCAATTTTATTGCATTAACAAATAAGAAAGTAATGGCAAAGTGCATAATGCGGCCTAGCCAGAAGCAGCCATCCACTGCTGCTAACACGGCATCAACTCCTTCCTAGCATCCGCATCAATGACATGACAGAGCTAGTGGAAAAGAACTCCACACCCAGAATAATCTTAAAGCAAATTGTATGCTGAGCCTAGCCGGTCAAATAAAGCTTGATTTTCTACACGTAACAGAATGATGAGCTTTCAGACCTGCAGCGCTACAATCGCCACTTTGTGGTTATTTCTATCTGTACTTGATTTTGTGGATATTGGTGGAAATTGCCACGTTTTCTTTGCCTTTGTGTTGAACACTTACAAATAGGTGTGTGTGTGTGTGTGTGTGTGTGCCTCTATAGTAACGGGAAAGTTTAGCCTAAGTTGTATTTTTAAAAAGTAAGGAATAATGTGTAATACGTTACTTTTTTTTGGTGTTGACCTTGACCCTGGTGGTATGATGGGCATCAGAGGTTCTACCAGCACATTTATTCACAAAGTAAGAAAAAAAAAATCAGAATTTGTGATATTTTCACTATTAATTTTAGATAATAACTTGTGATCTTGATCGACTTCCACATTGAAATTGTCCTATATGCAGCTGGTTTTACTTTCAAAGCAGCAATCGTTTTGTCTGAATGGGGGGTGGGGGGTGGGTGGGACATTTTTCTCATGAAGAAATGAGACGCCTCAGAAATTCTCATGCCTGTGCAGGCACTTTTTGGGACTGATCCAGATGCCTCACACTGGGCCAGCCATCTCCAGCTGAGCTGTGAACTGCAGGTGAAAGTCTTAGGAAACAGGTGCCTCCTCCTGCTGCCAGGGGGAACAAAATAGCAGGCTGGGCATCAGTTACACCAATCGCTGTCTATCAGAGTGGAACCCGTATTGATTAACAAGGCCGATAGACTCGGTGGCCCCAGCCACCAACTGTCGACTGTGCCTCCCCCTTCTGTGTGCAACAGCGATAGTGGGTTTAGGGTTACGCACTGGCCCCCTGCATACCAAATTTAAAAGGGTGGAAATGGAATTACTGCATCTGTTTAGAAATCAGCTTCTGCATTCTCTGGGCTGCCCACTCTGCCACTCCTCTATCTAACCTCCCTTCTTGCCTCTCTGTAGGTTTCCCCATGATTCTCCCAGGGCTCTCAAAGTTCACGTCGCCAAAGAAAAAGGTGGGTGGGTAGTGGAGGGGGGGGCTTCTTACAGAGTTACTGAGGCGTGCTGTGAAACTCTGAAATGTCTGTGTCTTTGCAGCTTCCTCATGGGAAGTTTATCCTTGTGTTACTTTCAAACATTACCATGCTTTCTTTAATGTGGTAAAATTTACTTGATTAGCACCGTGGTTGTTAATGTTGAATTGTGCACCGTGGAGACACAACCCTGTGAGTCTAGAGTAGTTTCTTTGAGAAAATTTGGTTAGATCAGTAATAAAAAGGATGATTGAGGAAAAGATCAATAGAAACTGTTTGGTGTTTAATGTTAACAGCAGATGAGATAATAAAGTTCCAGTTAATGCGGCGCGTCGATTATCATCGTTCTGATGATGATGAAGTGGTGGTTTGTTTTGGGTTTGAAAGGCAGAATGCAATTATATTTAAAGAGCAGCTTATGAGGTCTGATTGGCATGAGGAACACAAAGACTTCTTACCCAGATAGCAGACGCGTTTGTGCCTAATCGGGCCTACTTTTGGTATTTACAACTCAGTGGCAAAAGTATTGAGCAGGTGTGGCCCAAACGTCACGAGCTGGGGACAGCATTTTGTGGGACAGATGTGACCCAGATGTCACTACGTATCTCACATCTGGCCTGCATAAAGTAAACCTGGTCAAGCAGCCATACTCCCCTCAGAGTCAGTGCATTCAGTCATGGTCAGATATGGCACACAAGAGAAAGAAACATTCACTAGATAATGGTTAGGTGAAAGATTTTAAGGGCATCACAGCCGAGTGAATCGCGACACTCGTGCAGAGTTGATGCATATGAACTTATCAGGATATGTCACTGTCATATTTGCTAATCTCTATAACGTTTAAATTACATTTCCCCTACGATTAACATGTCTGTGCCACTGTAAATGCACTGTTGCCTTTAAATGACAAGCTGCTAAGGTGCGTTTTGTTATTAACATTAATTTGCAGGCTCACTTTTGAAAGGAGAAGAGTTGGAGATCCTTCATCTGGTGTCACTTCAAAAGCAAAAATAAAAAATTAAATTAAAAAAAAAGAAAGAATGCAAGCCCCAAAGGAATTGAGCCATCAAGATTTTTAATTAAATTAAGTTCTTTTAGCAGCTATATTTTCAAATTGTATTCATGTACAATTACATGTCAGATATAATCACCTTCTCTTAGTCTTGGCTTTCTTAGCATCTCATGCTGTAGGCCACAATAACCATCCTGACCCAATTTCA
Source organism: Pterophyllum scalare (assembly GCA_024447675.2). Lineage (NCBI taxonomy): Eukaryota > Metazoa > Chordata > Actinopteri > Cichliformes > Cichlidae > Pterophyllum > Pterophyllum scalare. The sequence goes on along the minus strand of JAMQGT020007605.1, from coordinate 67,806 downwards.
TTGAAACCTGCAACTCCTCGTGTAATATCTTTCTGAAGCTGGCAATTAAATGAATATTTAAATGAGTGTGGCATTGGTCCCCAGGGTAATTTAGCTGATTTAAAACTTCATGTGTGCTTGGGAGAAGAGGCCTGAGTTTAATTAGATGTGATGTACGTCTTCAAGATAAGACGTGGAGATCCTCCTGACTTCTGAAGATGTTTACTTTCTTTAAGTTTGGATGCAGTCTTTCAGACGCCACCCTTGATCTCGAAGGGAATGCTGCTGTCACCGAGTTCTCACCGGCTGGATAAATAATCAGTGTATAAATAACTGTGCTATAGGAAGAGTTTCAGTAAAATCTGTGCATTCATTTTGAGGGGACTAGGCGATGATTCCATAGTACAGACTCCGATTTTGGAGGTGTCACTTGCACCAAGCTAATTACGGAACAGCTTGGAAATTCAACACTCAGCAATAAAGACTTAGAATAAAATGCTCGTTCTTGCCAAGAATAATTTTGACATATTTGAATCTTCTGACATTTCCGTGTTTTTCCTTTAACATTCGAGCAATCATTATAGAGTGAAGGCCCTCATTTTCCAGGCCGTGGCCAGGGGAAATTTGAATTCCTAGCAATGCCTGCCCATTTTGCAGCTCCTGGTCAGTGATGGATGGAGGATTCCTCCCTTCCTTCCTTCCACAGGCTAGATTCCTCCGTGATTCTCTTCCATGTTTGCTTAAAGACAGACTTCTAATCAGCCTGTGATGGGTTGTGAGGCTAAGGGCAGTCACCCTTAACACAAACAGGCACTCACACATACATAAACCACGACAGTGTCGCTCCACTGATAGTGTGTGTTACCTTGTGTGTATTGTATTCACTCACCTTCCTTCCGCTCATTAACCAGAGCAAACACTGACACAAATCCCTCCCATCCAATCAGTCTACTGCTGGGCAGAAGCATGACAGTCAGGTCTGTGTTAACCAACCTCCTGAAACCAAACACACACACACACACACACACGCATGCACGCACACATGCGCACACAGATTTTGCAGAAAAAAGCCAAACTGTGTCAAATATACCATAATATTTGCCTTTACATGTTGAATACCCCTAACCCTGATATTCAGTTGTGTGAGATGGTTACTTGTAACATGATTTAATTATTTATTTAAAAATCAACAGATAACGCCAAGACAAAAATAGGAACATTTTACACATAGTCCAGTCCACACTACACTTCACATCATTGCAGGACAACAGCTCGTTCAACTACTCGCACCATAGTGATGGCAACCTAGAAGCTGTGATCGCCTAATGCAGCCTAAGATAAATTTGACGGGTTGCTGTAAAATTGTCTGCCGGCTTTCCTACAGTCACAAAAGTTTGATAGCCATCGAGGAAAGTCAGTGTGTGCCTCCAGCGCTTCATGGATATCCCCCAAAAGTTGTCTTATACTTGTGGCTCCAGGAGGATCCAGCCCAGTTCTCTGTTACGCTACTTTGGTAGCGGAGTTTGAGGATTTTACAACAACAAAAAGGCTACAAGCAAGAACAAATAGAGCAATTAATGTCTCTTAAAGACAGAGAATAGTTACAAATAGAGTGCTCAAAAACAAATTCCTTTCAAACTCCCTGGGTCAAGGTGGGGGTGGAAGTTAGCAAGACCTCTTAAAAATTTGTAAAACAAAGCTATCTGCATGGCTTGATGTCACTGGGTGCTTCAAATAAAATGAGGTAAGGTAGTGGAATTATTTATAAGTCAACAAACAAAAACCTTTAAGGAATTATGGGGAAAAAAATGGCACTCTGTGACTGCAGAGCAGCGGCTAGCATTTATTCTTCTAAGTCTCTTAAAGCTGCAAGCTGACACATGATCAGGCACACACAGGGTTTTACAGGTGTGCGCATTCAAAGAACATACAATAAGAAAGAAAGAAAGTGGTAAATTAATACTCCTTTGACTTACTGCTCATACTGCTGACACCTGGATTTAGCTTCGGGGGTACACACACACATACAAACACCTCCATAAAGTGCAACCTGCTGCAGAGCAGTTTTACTTTCTCTTACGTAAGTTAACAGCGCCCATTCAGTTACTGCCTCAAGCTAATGACGCACACCTGGTTTCAGTAAAAAAAAGAACGGGTAGATAATTAGCATTGATTTTTAACACAAATGAAATCCACGTTGAAAGGAATTGAAGTTTACTCATGGATCATCTATTAATAATTTCAGTCGCATTTTCAAAACTGGGAAAATACCCAGGTAATTGTTGAGATTTGGCAGCAAGAAAAACAAATAACCAGGTCAATGCAACAAGTAAAAGCACACAATAAGATCACAGTGTGACTTTTAGGCTTTACAGGCACACTTTCCTGCACTTTTAGGGATTATTGGCAACACTGCGGTGTTATGCTTTGCTTCTCCTTCAGAATTACATACATGTCTGGTCAAATACACTGACTACTTGCATGTCTCCACCACTGTTGCAGACGTATTGCCGTGTCTGTACACCTCACGAATCGACTTGAACAAAGCTATTTAAATAACTTCCTGAGTTATAATTAACCAGCGCTGCTGTTTAAACAGCCGCTCTTGTAACTTAACTTTAACATTATTAAGCTTTCAAAAAGCCATTCACAATTATTTAAACTATTTAAGCCCACATTCACATAAGTGAAAGGGTGATATTTATGTGCTTCCCTTTCTCAGGAGGCAAAATCAGCTGCCAAGTCTGACCAGTTGCCTGTGTCTCCCTTCATAATCTCTCCATACTGTAGTTTAAATTTGGAGGCTGCCAGCCCTGTATCGAGGGTGTTACCATGAACCCTTCTAAATTGCCACTTGTTCTCCTGGCGTCATTAAGACCCTAGGGCGACAGGGGTCTGTTCTTAAATTGCTACCGCTGGAAACAGCAATGGCATGTTTATAATTACGATCTTTCTTCAGCGGCGATGACGTCTTCCCTGTGGTAAACACGAACATTCGGCCGGCTCCGGTCCCGAACAGGCATGAGGATTCATTAAGAGCTGTGACGACAACCTCGGAGCTCACTTAGCTCTGAGATGTTGGCTGTGTTTTACGAGAGGCTTTCCACCTCAGAGGGAGCTTTTCAGCGAGGCTGCTCTGAGGGCACAAGCAGTGACGAGGTGAGAAATGTAACCATGTTGAAAGACATTAGTGTTCCATTAGAGTTTGGCCCTCAGGAGTAGGCTGAAGCAAAAAAAAAAAAAGAGGTGACACACTGCATCTTTCATATGTAAACACTGTGGCGTGTGTGTCAGGGGTCATTTAAAACAAATTATTCTTTCTTGATTGAGCTGCGTGTTAGTAAACAAAAAGAAGCTGTTTTAGGACTAATTAAACATTCGCTGAAGTAACAACGTATTTATGCTTTCCACATTTAAATTTACACTGCAGCACGTATGCAGTGTATTCTTTGCAGCATCATCAAACAAAGTTCAGGAGCACAATAAATAATCATAATAATGCCGTCCATCCATTCTCTTCCACTTATCCTTTCAGCGTCACAGGGGTGCTGGAGCCGATCCCTATCCCAGCTGCCACGGGGTGAGAGGCAGGGTACACCCTGTATAGGTTGCCAGCCTGTTGCAGGGCTAACACAGAGAGACAGACAACCATTCACACTCACATTCACACCTATGGGCAATTCAGAATCACCAATTAACCTAACCCCACTAACACAGGGAAAACATGCAAACTCCACACAGAAAGGCCGCAGCCAGATGGTGGATTTGAACCCAGGACCTTATTTCACTTTTCATTATTATGCTCATTTATAACTCCATATTTTCATCCGAGGAGTCTACTGCATGATTCACAAATCAGAATAGTCTTTATAAAATCTCATACTGGCATACTGTTTGTGCAGACCCTCAGTTCATTTAGTTTTCAAACTAAATACCAAAAATAATTAACCCTTTTCCTAGAAAGACAATCCAGTAGTTAGCTTATGTATAATCAGGGAGCTTAGCTTTTGGGGGCAAAGGTTTCTGGTGCCGCAACCAGACGTCGTTATTGTTTAGAGTGCAGATAAATGAATAAACCTAATAATAATGATAAAAATCGTTGCTAGACAATAGTTCTAGATTTCAAGATCACATTTGACCCGAAGCTTTGTCTCGTTTGGTCTTTATACAAACTGCAACCAAAGTCTGCTCAGATGTGTTTGGTCAACAAATGGAAACCGCAACAAAATAACCGAAAATCTTTTTCCTTGTCTACAGACATGCTTACATATTCACATGCAGATTTCCTTTCATATAGATCAACTTACTTACAAGGCTTGTGATTAACTTTGCGAGCCAAATCTGCAAAATGATGAGGATGCTACTTGCTACTTGCTAATGTATTTATCATTTTATATAAAACTAAAAAGAACCGCGTCTTAAAGAAACTTAAGACACATTTAGCTAACCCTTTCTTACATAAATTATACTAGATGCCCTTTATCAAATGGAGCCTTTAACATTTAGTGAGATCAACTTCCCTGAAATGCTGAAGCCGTGAGTGTAAATGTTTGAAGAAGAGATAAGTAGCATCTCCATAGCGCTTGGGCCTTGACCTCTAATTCTCAGGGAATTGGATTTGGCAGATTTCCCTCATCTTAGTGGAGCTGGGCTTCTCTTTCTTTCTCTTTTCTTTACACTGCTGCTAAACCTGCTGCCCCCTTTTTACTGCTGTCCCTCAAGCTCAAAATACCTGGAGCAGTGAAGCTGGAAAAGCCATTTAGGACGGATATCAGATGATGTGTAATTTGGGCTTAAAATAACATGTAGGCAAAGAGTAAGTCTGACGGCTCAGCTTATTTCCTGGAGTCTTTAAGTGGCCTCGTTTTACTCATTTGGTAAAAATTTGACTAACATACACATTTTACAGACAGGTTAATAAACACTCAGGCACACACACAAACACACTCAGGAAGACATCCCACACACACATACACACATCTGCGCAGAGTCTAAACAGTCAGCCAAGCTCACTCACTCGCTCTCTCTCACACAGACACACACACACACTATGCACAAGTGACTCGGAATAATATTTACCCCTGTTTGCCCCTTCAGTAACAGCTTCCCCACATTTGCTCAGGCGTACACCACTGTGCAAAAGTCTTGAGTCACCCCTCGTTTCTTTATATTTTGCTTCCAAGGAGCCAGACTTTATTGTAATAGTTTTAAAGTGGTCTTAAGTAATGGTTCTGAAGGTCTTTCAAAGGTTTTCCTCAGACATTGGATGCTTTTTCTCTCATTTTCAGTCTAGACCTTGTACCTGACCATTTTCAGAAGAATTTCTTTTTGTTTGTTAAGCCACTTAACGCTGACCTATGAATCACTCAAGGATAAAAAAAAAGGCACCTAACTCAAGGAAAGAACCAGTGTTGTGTCTACACACACCAGACAACTTAGCAAAGATCCAATTTTAAATCATATCCTTAGCGACTTTGTTACTCGCAACCTGTGGCAGAAACAGATGATGTGTTCTGATTTCTTTGGTTGAATTTATAAAAAAAATATCAAAACAGACATAAAATAGTATTTTTGCACCTACGGCCATCTGTAAACCATGGTGGAGACGTTCCCATGGTTTGGAGCTGCATTTCAGCCAGTGGTGTTGGGGAACTTGTCAAAATTGACAGAATTATGAAATCAGAAAAGTATGATCAGGGTTTGGTCCACCATACAGTACCATCTAGAAAGTGTCGGTCTTGTCAATAGCTTCATTTCTCAATATGACCCCATGAACCCAAAGACACCGCCAAACAATTGGCCTCCCGAGAGCCTGGACCTTAACATTACCGAAGAGCTTTGAATGTGTTTCAAGAAGCCTGGAAATAATTCTTTAAGACAACTTGAATAAATTACAAGCAAACTTCCCTATGAGAGTTCAGGCTGTGCTAAAGAATAAAGGTGATCATTAGAATTGTACAAACTCTGCTTTTGTTTTATATTCTGTTTTTTTATGTATCTTTGTACACCATTCAATAAATTGCTGCCCCTATTTCCCATTTTTAAACAAAACACAAAGAAGCAATGGGTAGCTCAAGACTTTTGCACAGTAGTGTATGTGTGCAGACTGGTTATACAGATGTATTATAAATTACAGTTTAGAGGTGTCATTGATTGCTTGATTGCTTGATTGCTTGTCGAAGATGTGTCTGCAGCAGGGGAGGAAATATTCATTGTTTCAATAGTTTCAATATCTGGATGAAACACAGGGTGTTGGCAGTGTGCACACACATATTTGTACCTGGAGGAGTGACACATTCCACAGGAAGGTGATGAGTCAACTTTGACCCAGATGAAACTTGGCAGAAGCCGCTGACCCACCCTTGCCAGTTGCCCAATTGCTCAGTCCAGACACGCAATTTAAAAGCTAAATCCAAAACTACTTGCCCAACTTAAACCTAAGGTTACGCTAACCTAACCTTTTGGGACCAGGTGCGACCTTGTGGGTAAAATTTTCCAAAGAACACCTCGTAGGAGACTAATCTCTATTACCTAATCGTTTACTACTATTCCAACTGCAGAGCTGTTTCACAGTGATAAACAGAAACACGCTGTATAATTAATCTTTCTTTTAAATTGAAGGGAGCTGTATTTAAATTTCATTTGGGCTCATCTTAACAACATTAATACCCTTTAAGTACATTTGTCAGCTGGTCTCATGATGAATTTTGGCCTCCCCTGTTGCTGTTGTCAATATAACCAAAAACAAAATAACTGTCTCCCTCTTTTCCAGGTTTATTTAATTTGTTCACAATGCCGCTTCACAATATGGAATGACGATATTTCTCCATGCTTCCCATGCTTGCCGGTTACACTCTGACCGGAATAACTGATTGCAAGACAGCTTGATGTAACGCGACAAAATCATCTTTTGTGGTAAAAGGTACCTCGAGACTGTTGCTGTGAACAGGTGGTATATAAATAAAACTGGATTTAAAAGAAGAACAACAAACTCCTGGCCACGGGTCACGAGTCCTACCACTGTCGCAACTTTGGACCCCCCGAAGTGTGATTATGTAAACATCTATCGTCCTGCACCCACTCAGACACAGGGAGAATGAACAAATTCCACACAGAAAGGCCCCAGACTGGACTGGGACCCAGGAGCTTCTTGCTGTGAAACACGACAACAGACACACAGCCACATTTGTGTTCTTTAGCGGACACTACACCAGCTCCAGCATGAGGTTTTCTTTAATCGTAATTTCAACCAAAGCTTTTGGGCGAACTGTTTCCAGTTTAAATGGGTTTAAATTCATTTTTTTTGTCTGCACAGCTTAAGACACACATGGAGGCTCACGGTAAACTGAGAGTGCCCTCCCCCACAAAACAGACAGGAGTGAGTTACTGGGGTAAATGTGGGTCACTGGGGGAGTGAGAAGGGAGGACAAGATCGTATGTTATAAAAAGGAAAAGGTGGGTGTGAGAGGTGTGACGACAGAATAGGATAGAGAGGCGAAACTGTGACAGACAGATGTGATTTGTGTAGTTTTTTTTTGTATGGTTACTGAGTATAAAATAAGTGAGCTGTTTTCACATTTGAAATAATCTTAATTTGCTCAGATGAGTGTTTTAAAGCATGCAGTGTATAAGCCAAGAAGCAAGATTATGAAGCAACTGATTGATTTCATTGTCCTTGCAGGTGAATATGAGGAATGTTTTCTTTCACTTATCACTGACAGAGTGCTAGATTTACTGAATGGCATGGGAATGCCTTGGAGGTGCAGACCTAGTACAATCTCCAGCAGTGTCACTCGGCAATGATAAAGCATGCACCAGAGTGTAATTAATCTTATCTCACCTCAAATATGTCTGGCAACAGGTGCATTTAGAGCTGCAGTCGACAAGGATTGCAGCTGCATGAGCCCTCATTTGTGAGATAGCGCTGTCAGAGGCTAACCCTATCGAGGAGAAATGGCTCTGAATGTTCAGACGCTCATAAAAATGCCAGTCTTTATGGTGGTCTGATGGCATTTTGTGTGCAAATTAGCCTAGCAATTCACGTAATTGTAGCGCAACAGTGTCTCTTTTGAGAACTTGCTCTGAGGCGCAACATTTTAATTTGTGTTCATTTTGAGAAAACACAACCTGATATTTTAAAATAAAATAGATCAGGGGTGGGTAAACTTTTTGGCTCTGTGGCCACATTGACTTTTTGAACTTTGACAGACGGGCCGGGCCAGCACCAAAAGCATACATATCAAGCATAAACATAAAAAAGGCATTGCTTTTACTTTTAGTGGGAACAGTGTTGTTTTTGCCAGTGCATCGATGTCTGGTGTTAGTTTTGTTGTAGCAATTCTCAGAATCCGCGACATCAGTCATGATAATGATATGATTTGCTTTGGGCAATTCTGTACCAATCTTTGGCGGGCCAGATAAAAAAGACCAACGGGCTGCGTGTGGCCCACGGGCCATAGTTTGTCCACCCCTGAACTAGATGATATGATACTAATGGGGCAGAAATGAGATTCTATACATTTTCTGGTGCATTTTACACTTTGAAAAAAGTAAAAGAATTATTTTCTCAGAGTTCGCTCCCTGAACTCGGCTCCAAAGGTCACAGACGTTGACAGAGTGAGACACTCCTTTTCTCTTTGTCAAAGAGCCTTGAGCTCTTATAGCGCGGACATTCCAAACTTAGAGACATAGTCCTAAATACATCAGCCTTTTATACCATATGGCCGGTAAAAATCCCAACCTGTCCAGACAACAACCTACTAATCTCAACAAGCTGAAGCTAACTGTTTAGTTTCTGTGGTAACACTGTGTGTTGCGGTACTACACAGTGAGAGCTATATAAAGACGTACTGATTTAAACCAGTGTTTACAGTACAGGAAACAGATCAATACTATGAGACACAGCCTGTGAAACCAATACAGGCTCAGGGCAATCTGAAAACTAGACCGCCTGCTGCCCTGTATGCTGTTTTATTGTAATATTTAGCATATAACTAACTGAGCATACTGTGCATCACACGGCCTCTGCTTTTGAAAATATAATTGAAGTTTTACTATTAGCTCTTCCAAATTTTTGAGCATCTGTGGCTTCGGTGCATTTGCCAGAACTGCTGTGTGCTTGATTCTCCGGAGCGTCTTCCAAAACAAACATTTGTCTCTAGGGATTTTACTTCTGCAGGCAAGCATTTAAAAACATTTCTCTACTTTTTTTTTTTTAACTTTTATGTTTTTATCTTCAGAATGAGTGGCACCCCAGAAGGTGAGAAGAAAGATCTCTTTTTGTCATTGCTAATCCACGAGCCATCACATTCTAAGAATCTGCAGGCTTTCAGCATCACTGGCAAACTGGAAATCCCTGAGTGATGATAAGACTGACTATAACCTTCGAGTTTTTGAAGGAACATACTTAAGCTATTGAACTGAAGCAGAAGGGTTAAGCTGACAAAAGGAAACCATGTCATTTAACTTGTTTAACACGAATTTCATGGAACAATATGAAAACTTACGAAGGCTAAAAGAGTTCCTTTGTTATGTTGATATTTGTTTATGTAAATCAGTGTTTTACTGCTAATATGACAAAAACATTTTGTTACTTTCTTGTTACATTTCTTTACAGTTTAGAGCTTGAGAGATCTTGGACTACACAGATGGTTCAGAGACCATTCTCTAAGCAAAAAATGGAAACTTACCCTATGCAAATAGTAAAAGTGGGGGTCGTGGAAGTAAAGACTGTAAGGTTGTAGGGGGAGTTTTTAGGGTATTTGCAGTAATCCCGTTGGCTACCTGCGGTGACTTTGGCGTGGAGTTGCAAGCGTTGGGTTTCGCCGGCGGGTCTTTTGACCGGGCTCACAGAGGATGAGTGGAGATCCTGAGTGCTGTAGAGGCACTTATGAAGGGCGCACATTGTTGCCAGCCCTGGGGAGAAAACTGAGCAGTCTGGCAACACAGGCGGAATTTCCTACTGTGATGTTATCTCACACAAGACATTTAGCTTCAGCCAAATGAAGAAGGGGGAGAGAAAGTGGTAAGGAGGAGGAGGGTCGAAAAAAAAGGGAAATAGAAGGAAAGGGAGTGACAGCTGAGGACACAAGGAAGAGGATGAAAAGGTGATGAGGTGATGATGGAGAGGATAGTAAAATGTCCTGTAGAAAAAGGGAAAATCGAGTAAAGAAAGATATTATGAAGGAGCGATGAGGAAAACAAAGAGGGACTGCCAAAATGGGAGCGTAGATACATTTTTTTTACACATTTGTTTTATGCACATTTTTAATATTCACGTACAACCCTTCTGGTACCTGTTTCTGTATCTCCTACTGTTTATAAAGCCCCCATGTTATTCATCCCATGCTCCTCTGTGGGGCGCAGCATCAGACCAGGCCCACTTTGCTTCTGAAAATATTCTGTGTTAACCAGAGGGGGCCAGAAGTGGAGTAGAATTGACTACATCAGAAAAGTGAAGCTATAGTTCCATCCATCCATCCATCCATCCATCCATCCATCCATCATGTATGCTTATCCAAAGTCAGGTCATGGTGGCAGCAAGCTAAGCAGGGTATTCCATTCCAGACATCCTTCTCCCCAGCCACACTTTCCAGTTCCAGTATCCTAAGGTATTCCCAGGCTTAACAAGAAGTATGATCTTTCTGTTGGGTTCTGGGTATACCCCAGGGTTTCTTCCCAGTGGTGCGTATTATTATAAGGTTTTCTGAGTTAAAGCACATATCAGTGAAATGGCAAATTTCACTGATATGCCAATTCTGCAGGGCCACATAAACAATCAGAGGTAAACTTTTTAATTCATACCTAAATGATAATTGACTTTTTAACAGAAGAACAGAACAGACAGTTGGTTTATTAATGATAGTAGTGCATCAAAATCTGGTGGAGTGGACAGTGCCTTGTAGCTGTGACTAAGTGTGTTTGTGTGTGTAATTGGGTGAATGTTTTTGCTGTCAAAGATCATGTTTAGACAACAAAAGACTTCCATGACAGATATGATTGTAGATAATCTTTTTTTTAATAGCGTGCTTGAAAGGTCATTTTGATTGTCGTGGTTTTCTCTGTATCATTACAATACACCGTTTGTTGTGATTTGTCGCCATGTAAATAAAATTGAACTGAACTGAATAACTCTGCTTCTTGCAGCACTTGCACCTCTCAGCTATCACAGCCTCATAAGGTGTGTAGAAAGCAAAGAGCAGAAAAAAAAAAAATATCTCCAGGAGCAGAAACCAGCTTAACATTCTGGGTAAACATCGTTTATCATCATTGTCAGCTAATGCCTTAATAAAATGGTTCAATATTAGATCCAAGTTGCACATTCAGAATCTATGACTTGACAACGTTTGCACTACATTGCACAGTAGTATAACTAGCAGCCACACAACTTGCAAAGTGTAAAGAAGGGGGTGTGCAAGCAGTTTTCACGGTACCACAAAAGTTGTGTAGCAAAGTGAGGAATGAGAGGACCTTTGAATTAGGCGTTAGTGCAGTATTCGTATGACCTTTGCGTCCTAAAAATTAATCATTGAACCGCTTGGGTGAAAGTACAGCTTAAATCACAGTTTAAAAAAACAAACAAACAAAAATTTTAGAGATCAGTTGAATGATACAGAATTATGTTTATTATTTAAAACACACATTCTCTGACTTCAGATGACCACATTCTGTGTTTCTGCCATATTGAAATGTGAAAAGACTCACATCACTAAACTACAACGTGCAAACAGCAATAACCCACATTTTTATTTATTTTAAATTAAATGAATAAAAGTGTGAAAGTTATTACAGTCAACATTGCTGTAGTTCAGAAAACATTCCCCCTTTTCCTTTATTGATGTTATAAAGTCAATAAAAATAACACCTCATCAAAAGGAGTGGGAAAACAACTTAATAAAAATTCCACAAACTCTAAATGTTGTCTGACTTATTGTCTCTGATTGAGCTGCAAGGGGAGAAAAGTGACAGTATAAAATGATCAATCGGATGCATTGTTGGGATTGCTGGTTAGACTGGTAAATGTTTTACTTGCTTTATATGACCAGCACTCTCAGTGAAGCCAATAGCTGACAGGCAGCCTGGACTCTAGAGATTTAAAAAAGTTGTGTAATGATCAACAAAGAGCAATCTGCCCTCAGTCACTTCAAGCAATCACACCACTGTTGCTTCATATTAGGAGGCTGAAAAACAAGAAAACGCTTCCAGAAACTTCAGTCTTAAAGATTTCCAGTATTAACATAATCTAATGCGAGGTGTTACAATTTGTGAGGAAAACACACCATTACTCCTTTAAAATATTTATTTCCTTTTGAATTTTCTGTCTAAAAGAAGGCATCAGTCGCACTTTTAAAGCCAAAGTCACTGAGAGTGACATGTGACAGTAACATTTTGTCATGTGCAGGCCTACTGCATCTGTTTTAAAGACAAAGGACGTCACTCTCAAGTCAAAGGAAAGATTGATCCTCAGACTGACTTCAGGCCTTTCTTGCTTCTGTCACATCAAAACCTTAGAGTCCCCTTGATGTTGAACCAGGAGATCTCATGAAAGTTTGTATTTTCAAATTGACAATCTTCTTTTTATACACATATCAGAGAAATTGCATGGGGTTCATGGTTTATCTGAACAAGGCCAGCCAGGCAAGTAAACACATAAAACGTACTTGCTATAAGAATTTAAATCCAAACATGTCACGTGTCTCCTCCGATAGCCCGCAACACATGACTCGAGAGCCTCCCTGCCAAGCAAATTTACTCAACAGTAGTGTTCGTCTGGATAATAATTACCGACCTGCATACGACGCAGACTGTTAATGTTTTGTTAACACCGTAGTTGCTGTAGTAACAAGGCAACAATAAAAGCAGCACAGAAGTAGATAGCATTCTTTATTTTCCTGTTTTTCCGCCAGTATTAAACAATAGAAAACTATGATTGTGACATTGTGAACTTCTTATAGTAGTGTTTGTGTAACTGTTAATTACCTGAGAAGGTAACATACAGCAAAAGAGAAATGTATGTTTCATCTGAATGGACAATTTTTTCAACCATAACGAAGCATAGTTTACTTTTGATGGGAAATGTTGTTTTAGTGTCATGACTAAAACCAAAAGGTTTTCCAGGCATTCAAGTGTGCCAGCATAGAGAAGAGCACAGTGGCACAGTTGCATTACTTCCTTTGACACTTGACTTGAAAACAGTGCTCTGTCTGTGCTTTTTAGGGTCGGAGCACCAACCAAACAACCAACAACCAACAACGGTCAGTTACACTGAATGTTGCTTGATAGCAATTTTTTCTATAAGGTCTCTCCTGTTCCCAATAAGTCCACCCTATAGGGTGTCTGCTTTATAATACGCTGAGTGGATCATACTGGTGGCCTGTTGGTGGCGTCTTTCTATATTATGCTGTGTTGCCTCTGCAGCCGCGTGAAGGTTAGAAAGCTGAGCTGTAGGATAAACTTTAGACAGTACCTAATATGAATGACAGGATGATTTGTTTGAAGTATATAAATGCTTCTTGTGAAAGAATAGAAAGAGGTGTTAAGGGTTCTCCTTGTAAAGACAGTCAAAAAAAGCTACTTTCAGTTGCTCCTTCATCACAAGGAGTTGCACCATATGTTTGATTTGGCGGAGTTTTACACAGATGTCCATCCTGACATAACTCCAAAGGAGATTTGTGTCTGCAGCTGTAATCCAACCAACGTCCTTTTGCATGTGAAGGAAATGTGTTAGCTGCTTCACCAACACAGGATATAGTCACACTAACTACTGTATTTTTGCAGTGAGGAAACCTGAGCCTTTCAAAAAGTTAGCAATTTCGATTTTACAGATTTCATTTTAATTCAACTTTATTTATATAACGCCAAATCAAGGCGACAGATAATGATAATTCTCTGCAACTACAGAAAAAGCCTGCGTGTTAGCATATTGGATGGCTAATGTGGCTAACATTACCATTAGGTTTGCTAATATGTGCAAAGGCTTGAGATGGCCTTGGCTCTACTGAGGTTTTGGCCTTTGGAAGTGGCAAAAAGAGTACTGCACCAAAGCATTGTGCATTGTGCAACTCATGCAGGGGCCGCTCTTTATTTTGAGTCTGATTCAGATTCAAATATCTACAGCTGCTGGTTTTAGCAGATAGTTCATGCTTTGCTGTGCCTCTCTCAGCGAGCTGCTGGTTCAGATGACCAATTAGAGTACGTTTTTCAGTAATGGGGCCTTGCAGAGAAAGGAGCTAAAAGTAAAAGGAGGGTGAAAATAAGCGCTCCAGCAATGTGTGTGTGTGTTTGTGTGTGTGTGTGTGTTTTTAACTAACAGGCCCTCAAGTATAATATGGGCACTTTAGCAGTGCATACTGCATGAGAACAGGAGGAAATAGCTCAGAATTAAGTATCAGATGATAAACAGTGGCAAAGCTACAACCATATAAAGTTATTATTTCCAGTCATTTCCTGTATAGATACATGTGGACTGTCTTATGTGCAGAGAATAATCAGGATGCAGCAGACCTGGAGATTTTGTTTAGGCTTTATTATCCATGAATTTGGTCAGGGGAGAGTCTGAAAATGTTCTGGATTACCTTTTATCCCTGCGGGGGTTTCTGGATACTAGTTCTTGGGAAGTTACATTTGTAGCACCCAATGAAGCATTTATGAAATAAGCTAACTCAGTAACACAGTTAATGGTTTTAAGCTGTGCTAAATTCTAAAGTTAACTGAAGGTAAAATTGTGCTCTTGCCATAATGTATGTTAATGCAATTTTTTTTGCTTTCAGATTTGTATTTTGACACTTTTGTAGTGACACTGAGCTGCTGCCAGATCTAAAGGTCTGGAGCTGAATAAGTGAAATCAGAACAAAGAAAAAAGCTTAGGGGATTAGCTAACTTTTCCTGGATAAATAGGAAAAGGTTGAAAAGCAGCTCTTCGAATTATGCACAGCTTTGTGAAACATCCACTTTTGACATATGACTTGTCAATCTAAGTCACAGTTGGACCTGATTAAGCTGATGAAACCAACAGAGAGCCACTTGAAACTGACAAAGACACATTCCACTTTGTATGCATAAGACAGTGTTGTTCCAGCAGCAAAAGACTTATATGAAATAAAATGTTAAAAGCAGCTCCAAAAATAAACCACCATAACTTGTCTTTGATACTCAGTCTTTATAAAATCCACCAAATAGGTGAGTTAAGCTTGCTTATTTCCAGCGCAAATGAACTTTAATCAGTTGCGTCATGTGGCATCACCTTGATACCAGCGCAGAATCTGCACATTTCTGACAATTGATAGCAGTGGGGGGAAAATGACTTTTCTAACATTTTATTTCATTCTTTTGGAATCATCATGTTTAATTTGATCAAATAATACTGATTCAATTAATTTACACCCCTACGTGTCAGTTTTAATTAACAGAATTGCCAGAAAACTTACACACAGCAACTAAAATGTAGACTTTCAAAACAAATCAGGACACTGATTTCAAGTTTCAGGACGTCGGTTACTTTCGCTGCTTAAGCATTTCATAAAAGTGATGGAAACCATCTAAAAGCTTCTTCCAAACTGGAGGCATGTGTTTTATGAGCTGAAAAATCCTGGGGCAGATCAGAAACTTATCCTGCTGACAGACACGATGTTACACGTGTCCCCATCAGTGCTCTTTCTCCTTTGCTTCTGTCATAACTCAAAGGTTTTCTCAGTGAAATGTAAATGTGTCTTTCTGGGGTTAGTTGAAAGCTGATGATTTATTTCTAAAGTCAGGATTCCTCCCTGTTAGACATCTCAGGGTGACTATGCGGGGAACTACCAGTAACTCATACTGTGCACGAATTCTTACGGAAGGGGACAGGTAACAGTTTAGTGTCTGTGATGATATTTACATAATTAGCCTGAATATTAAATTAATCTGACACATGCAGAATTGTTAGCTCAATTTTGTGTATTATAGAACCTAAAAATTTCTGACCTAGTTGAAACTTGACTTGAATGCGTCTGTAAAGACTGCCCAGTCACTAAAAAGGTAACTAGTACAAACCAGCAACTCTGAGTTTATCTGTTCTCTTAAAGTAATTTGTTTTAAACAGCATATTCACAAATCAATTTTTGATTAAGTATTCTGACATTATAGAGAACAACAGTTTATTTTTTCCTGCTGTATTCAAAGGAAGCAAGCAACTGTCGTGATGCAGCTTTCACCTCAGGCTCTACAGTTGCTCATAAATTAGCTGTTTTAGCTTAAACCCTGCTGATGTGAATGGGTACTTGTTGCCATGTGTCTGAGTGAAGAGGCCCGGTCCTGGTCGACTTAGCTGTGTGACACGCGATAGGGTCCAAATCCAAAGTGGAATGGCTGCAGGCTTCAACCTGCGCTTAAGAGGGTCACTGCTGAACAAAGGGGGTTCAGTCACTTGCTGAGAGGCTACACACACTGAAAGGAACATGGGGCCAAGGCAGTGTGTGCGTGTGTCTGTTTGTGTGTGTGTGTGTGTGTGTGTGTGCGAGACGCACAGCGAAAGAGAATGTGAGCACGTTTGAGCTTAAAATAATTTTAAAGAGAGAAATTAGTGCATCTTATCTCAGACGCGTTACTTTCTTCATTTAAATCATTTCCTCACATCTTAGATCTTTCATCTGAAGAAGTTAAGAAGAGAAGCGAGAACAGAGGAATCCAGGAAATGTGCACTTAGTGAAATGAGCCGTCTTTCCCTCTAGAGTGACATCAGAGGCAACATGAGTTAATAACGGTTGCGCTGCTGGATCAGTTTAGCTGCTCTGCCTTTCGCTGGCCGTGTGGCACGGATTATTAATTAAATACCCCCCCCAAATAATGACAAAGTGAGCAGTTTGTTTGAAAAAGTCAGAAGAGATAGAAGAACTGTTTCTTTTTCTCTGTGCACACCAGCAGTTTGATAGATGTGTTGCGGCGATGCAGCTGCATTGCAGCCAGATCTCCGTTTAATTAATATGTGAAGGTATTTTGAAGCTCATACATGCCCCCCCAGTGTGTTAAAGGTGCCCTGTGTACTTGTTTTGTAAGTCAACAAAAATTGTGTGACTATTCAGTGCTAGCGAAATGCATTGCATATATCTGTAAGGGGAAACAAACCCGTTTAATTCTCTTCCCTTCTTCTCTTCCAATGTTTGCAAAAAAACTCTTTTACAACCTTACGTACCTGCTCACAATATGCTTTATCAAATTTTACTGATATATAGCTATTGATATATATCTGTGGATCTGTGGAACAAAGTCTGCAAGTGCCAAACAAAACAGGGTTTGACACAGAAAAATATGCAAAATAAGTACAGTTACACAGAAATATTAGAGTTCAGGAACCTCGCCGGAAGCCTCTCAACTGTTACAACACTGAAAACTGTGTATGTGTACGTATGGGTGTGCAGGGCGAAGATCCACTGACAATCTCATCTGCTTGTCTGGCCAAGAGTAAGAAAAAGTGAGTGAGATTTTCATAGATTAAATTCTTGCCAAAAGACTATGACTGCCCCGTGAGGTTTTCCGAAGCAGTCTGAGAATGTGATGCAGTGCTTCCTGTGTACGAGCACGTCTTGAGAAAAACAAAACAAAACACACACACACACAAAAACCCTCAGACATCTTTAAAGCATTTTATTTAAAGCATTTTATTTATACTATTTATTTATATTTTTTGGGGAAGGTGACACCTGCCGTTCCTCCAGCTGGCTGGGCATTGTACTACACTATGAATTAAACCAAGAATGCAGTGTTTCTCAGGAGAACTGATTGACATGACGTCTTTTATTTGGTCGCTGATATCTGCTGTGTCTTATTCGTGTGTGTTAACATCATAAAAGGGTTAAAGCGTTTGCTCTGCAATCTCCTTTCTGTGAAAACACTTCAAAGTTCCCAGCCGTGACCGCCTGAAACAATATCTATACTAATCTAGAGGAATAACACAGTAAATGTTCCCATACGGTCAAGAGCTGTCTGCAAATTGTGTCTTTCTCATCTTTTATTGCAGCTCTTTCTAAATCCAAAACTTGTGCAGTCCCCGTTACATTGCTTCCCACAGTTTTGGCAGAAAGGCTTCTCAAAACGAGGAATATTTCACCTCTTAAGCCAAACGTGAAGTGCCAAACCTGCAAAACATAGCGACTGCATCGGCTTTTCACTTTGCCTGGCACAAATCATTCAATGTCAGGCCATTTCCCACGCCAAATAGGCTTAGAACACTAAAAAGACTAGAAGAAAAGAAAAAAGTCCTGTCAAGTTTTTCCACTTGGTTTTGTTCTCTTTTTCTGCCTCTGTGTTTTTTCACCTCAGTATCTATTTGTCCCCTTTTCTCCTTTTCCCTTCCTCCCTCCTCCCCCTCCTCCCCCCTCCTCCCCCGCTCTCCTCTGCAAGTCTAACATGTCATTCTTCTTCTTTTGTACCTACAGGCCTTTTTTCCTATTGAACTCCCCGCCCTCTCCACTCCTCTGGCTCTCCTTTTCCCTCTCAGGGGCCTAATTATGAGCCGGCATTAAATAAAAACATTTATATTTCTCCAAAAAAAGGCTTCTCTCTGTGCTTTCTCTGGACAATGAGGACTTATGATTCTCCCTTCCCTCCAACTCCCTCTTTCTGTCTCTTTCTCTGCTGAGTGGCCATTCACTGAGGGTCTAGGTCTCTTTGTGATTGGCTTGCTCTAGGACTCCTATGGGGCAGTAATTGTGTCTCATTAAGTCTTACAGTAGTCGTGAGGGGAGTGTAGTGGGGTGGGAAGTGAGGGGGGAGTTTGCTGCACAAGGCCTCGCAATTAGAAATCCCAGAGAGCTTGAATGGGAACCCTAATCAGACCACAATGGCTAAGGCTCCCTGCCTATTAGGGCAAAAAGGAAGTGTTGCCATTGTACACACACACACACACACACACACACACACACGCACACACACACACACGCACACACACGCACGCACCAGGAATGCATGCAGCACAGTGGGGATGGATGTAGTTGTGTGGTGGCATCATCCCACAGGCCAATTTGGAAAGATTGGGGGACTTAAGAGAGCTTTTCACTGCCTCAGTCATGAAACATGCATTCATGCACTCAGAAAGCTGAGCACACACACACGCACACACACACAGGTGCAGGCACACATACACTTTTCCATCCATATCGAAGCTAAAAAAGGGTCTCATTAGTGATGTTGAGGACGAGCCGGGAGTTTGCTTTCTGTTTGCTCATTTGTCACTCTGTGATTCCTCTCGCTGCACACGGGAGTTTTTTTTTTCAATTTTTGTGTGAGAAACAC
Source organism: Pterophyllum scalare (assembly GCA_024447675.2). Classification (NCBI taxonomy): domain Eukaryota; kingdom Metazoa; phylum Chordata; class Actinopteri; order Cichliformes; family Cichlidae; genus Pterophyllum; species Pterophyllum scalare. The sequence continues at coordinate 48,564 of JAMQGT020007605.1, read as the reverse complement.
TTTCTGCAAGAAATATATTTTAGTGTCTCAGTGAAGCAGAAGCGGGGTAATAAAATGAGCATGCTGTGTCTGTGGTGGAAACATAAATAACCCATGCACCTCATCTCTGTGGAAATTCTGTAAATTTCAGGGTCTGTGAAAGAAAAAAAAATACAAATAATGATATTCCACCACCATCTGTCTCTAAAAGGGAAATGCAATGGAAAGTGAAAACTTTGCAAAGCCTTCCCTTGTTTTTATCTCATAATAGGAGCAGAAAGTGGGTCTCTTTTCCTCCGTTTATCTGTGTAGCGTTCCCAGGAGAAACAGTGGCTACCCCTCCTTATCTTTGTTACCGCGGAGTGCTGCAGTGGATTATGAAGTGGATTATGCAAATGTCTCACAATATATTCATATTAACAAAGGTTGAGGTTCATGCGCCTGTGCCCAGAATTTATGAATAAGTACATATAAAAAAAAAAATGTCTGGAATGTGTTATCATTTAATGGAAATGAACTCTGTTCATTATTGTGCTGTGTTTTGACTCATTTTTAATTTGTGGAATTAGTAGCAACTTTAAAATAAAGTGATATTCAATTCAATTTAGCCCATTGTTTCATTATCAACTCTACTGAGTCTCTGTAGAATAGTTGGTTGATGATGGATATTGAGCCAAATATTGAATAGTCTGCAGCTTATTATTTTGAAGTCATAAAAACTGCTGGGATCATGTCATAAACGGATGCCTTTTTTGGTTTTGGAGTGTTTTTCTTGGCGTTTTATTTGCGCAAAATGTCAAGCTAAAACACGGGAGGTGTGAATCCACTGAGTAATGAGCAGTAGATGAAGCTCCTTGTTAGCCTAAAAAATATAATAATCATAAAGCAAGTATTCTATTGTCTATTGAAAAGGAAATGTGAAGCTCATGGACTACTGGGAAATATTAACATTCCACTTAGCCAACTAACTCATCTGAAATAATGCAATAAAGGATTTATGAGCAGTTGGTGAATTTGTGATTCATCTGTTGCCGTCCTTAAACCTTTTAATAGGTTAGGTTTAAGAGAGATGTTTCTGGATGTAAGGAACAGAGTAGATCTCTGACCGGACTTCACAGGCTACTTCATGCTGACATTACAGGCTAAGTTATCTATACTTGGTAAGCAAATCCGTTCATGACAGCTCTGAGATCTCTAGAGATAAATATTACCAGTGAAATACGCACGTTCAAACCTGCTCACTGGTTGGGGAAAATCTGGGTGTGGAGCATCGACAGGAAACAGTCCCCTTCAGGAGTTATGATGACCTTCACAAGCCATTCGCTTATCAACCAAGCAAAACAGAAAAAAATTAAAGCCACCTCACTTTGCATGGAAGTGGGAAGTAATTTTAAAGATATTAAAACAATATTTAAAAAATAGATCAAACAGATCAGACAGCATGTATATTCAGTGTTAAAACTGGTACTATAATGACAGAAAGAATCTGAAGTTTCTCTCTGGCGCCATGTAGGTTTTTAGGTTCAGCCATAGACTGTATATAAAAGATGGACATAGCCACTTTTGAAACATCCCTTTTAGCATTATTGACATCATGTTTTTTTTTTTTGGGGGGGGGGGGCAGGAGTTACCATGTGTCTAAGAAATGGTGTAGTGCTTAAATATGAGTTAGCAAGCTTAATTAGAAAGGTGCATCCCTGAACTGTATGGGTGCATCTCATATACAAAAATACACGATAACGCATACATCTGTTAAAATGAGTTTGGTTTCAGCTCGTTTTTCTTTTATCTCGATGTTTTGGCCTGCAGTCTTACTGTTTTGGTTTACTAACAGCAAACTTGTTTTTGTCAGCGGTCAAGTGCTTGCTGTAACCTCTAACTGAATAAAATCTCAATGTATAAACATTGCACAACACAGCTGTGTGTAGAATATACAAACTAACGGACTGCAGGTGCACCCCTTCGATAGCTCAGTTGGTAGAACGGAGGACTGTAGGGGAGCTGTGCTGGCATCCTTAGGTTGCTGGTTCGACTCTGGCTCGAAGGAGGCTGCCTCTGTGTGAGAGTGGTAAGCTTACATTAACATGTGACAGTTGGGAATGAAAAAAAGGTTATTCACTGTATCTAAATATATTACTAATACTGCTCCCTGATCAGGAGGTCTTTTAAAGTCATATTCTTAACCACTCAAAATGTTCGTTGAGAAATAAGGCAGTGAGGTAGAACTTCAGATTGTACTAAACTAAGCAAGCGTGCATTCCTATCTATTCAGTGCATCATGTTTTCTCTTGTTTAGCACAGATCTCATGAAGCCAACCAATCATAAACACTTATTGGCGTTACACTAGTGATTCCCATCTAGGTTTTAATCCCTTGTTTATATCTATGTGCTGTATGTGCCTTGTTTTTGAGAAGTGCTCTGACTAAGCAGCAAAATGTTTGCTGTCAAGGACACTTCAGTCGGGCGTTTGGCTACTTCAAAACACGCTGACCTTCCAAAAGCTACTTTCTTGCCGTCGGTCGTGTTTTTTTTCACATGCTCGTTATCGGCACTGCATCATCTTCCACAATGAGAGCGATCTGTTCACAAGTTTCATGACCTCATGCCAGATTACTTTACATCTGTGTGCTAAACTTGAATGGTCGACCAGCTCAACCAGTATTGTAGGGCACTCTGTGTACTGGAGGAAGCATAATGAGTTTTATCTCCTCAACAAGCAAGGCAGTCTTTGGGTGGCAGCAGGGACGAACGTGGTGGCTAATTGGTGTTGTCAGCATTTTAAACACAATTAATGAAAGTTCCTTCTCCTTTTCCCTGACCTAATTGCAGGTGATGATTATTGTTTGGGACCAAATTTAAACAAATAATTAACAAATGGATGCTGACAAACAGGCAGACTTGATTCTTTGCAAATCCCTGCACCATTGTATTGTTAATTGGGCTGAATGTAAGTGGAGACTCTGACATGTTTCCCCCTTCCAAACAGCTCCTCGCTGAATACAATCTTAAGCTCTAGAATAAACAGCCTCAGCTTCAGGAGGTGCTCTTCTTAAAGGCTAGATATAGAGTTTCACATTGTTAGCCCAGTTAAGTGAACACATAAGAGATGAAGAGTTTGTTTGTTTGAGCCTTTGTGACAAAGCCAACAATCCAATGTTGTCAATATACAGTTTAAAGGTTAATAGATGCCAAGTAAAACGACTGCATATTGTGAAACAACCAAGAATATTAAAGTTTTTACTAAAATGCTGACCTTCACTGCATCTGTAAATCCCAGAACATGCTGTGACACTAACTTTGCAAGTTGATAACCACCTTTGCGTGACCACTTAGCCTTTGTAGACATGCTGAAATCATTTTGCAGTACTTTGTAGCAATATCTCAGGCTTAAAAATGTGCACTTTATGCTCATAAACTGCAGGTTTACCATGTTTGTCTATCTCCATGTTCTCTGCAAACTGTTGCAGTTTACTTGAGCAAAGCTACCATGTCTTGACTTGACTTTCCATCTGAATGAATGGTGGCCCAGCTGTTGACTAATAGTGCACATTCACCACTAAAGAAACATCATGTCACCACTCCTTGTGTCCAGAGTGTGGGTGGTGGGAGAAGGGAGGGGCTGCTTGAGCAAATAGGATGGGGGTTGGGGGGGGGGGCAAAGTAGGAGTAGTACCATTGCATTGTTTGGTTGACAGTGGGGCAGCAAGGGGGAACGGGTGGTCCAGGTCCAGAGACAATGCCTGAGAACATGCTGCCTCTCTGCTAAGCCCCTTTTGTGTGACAGGGAGGGAAACCCCTCACAAATAGCCATCACCAGCACGATTCATGCCTCTATCATGTTTTGGAAATGTGCTCAGTGGAAACGCGGCATGGTCTGAGATCTCATATTGTTGTATACTTTCAGGGACACTAACAGGGTATTATGGGATTAGCTCAGAGGGATGTTGAAGCATCTGGCAGTGTTGCAGAGAAAACTGGGGTTTGTGTTGCAGATGTAAAACTGTATCCTCTTCTAGAAAACAACCAAAATGTTGCACGCTGCAGAAGTTTAAATACAAAAAAAAAACCCTGAATATTTGTTTTTTCAGATATGCATTTCCCCCCATTGCACATAACTTGCAAGTTATAAAGGGTGTGTTCATGCCTTGCAACTGACAGATTTTTAATGCATGAATATCATACTGTATAATACTGCAATACAGTCATAACACAGCTGCTGCAGACGAAGCAAAGGCATGAGATTGTGAAACTCTTTGTAGCCAATGGAAACAAGGGAATAAAGTTGTGTCTAAGTATTTATATTTCTTATCACCAGTGAAATCCAAAGACATTAGATGCTATTGAAAAACTTTAGACTCTCCTACTATCCACGCACAGAGGCCTGAGGGATTTTCCAAGTAATGCTATTTTCTGGAAAACTGATTGGTCAGCAGATGGCGATTTGATATCTGTTGATTTCTAATCTGGAACATAACCTGGTCCAGGAGCAGGTTATGTTCGCAGCGTAAATTCAGGTAAGAAGTGAACCACTTTCATAGTGGTAAAAACCCAGGGTTAACCCTGACGTTAAGATAAGACAGAATCTTGCTTTGCAGTACAGGCCTCTTATCATCAGGGGCTTTTCTGTGTGGAGATTCCATGGGTAGGTGTGGTTGTTTGTCTCTGTGTTAGCCCTGTGACTGAGTGTGGTCTGTCCAGCATACCCCATCCCACGCTCTATGAGAGCTGTGACCCTAAAATAGGTGGGTGGATAAAATGGCAAATTTAAATATTTACAGTACCCAGCTACCTAACTTTACAGTGTACTGTGTAAAGAGTACAGACTCAAACTAACACAAGCTAAGTAAGTGCTCTTTCGATAGCTCATCTGGTAGAGTGAAGGCCTGTATAAGAGCTGTGCTGGTCATTGCTATAACCTCAACTTTAAGAAGGAAGATACTAGTATGCATCACTTTGGCAAGTAATGATGAGGGCATAACAACCCCTATAAATGTACTCTGTTGGGGACATGTGCAGCTGGACACCATGGCTGAGCAGTCTTTCCTGTTACACACCTTCAAAGTCTGCTTGCAGTGGCTGCATGCAAAGTTGGTACATGACGATTCTGCACTGTCACAAAAATTGGCAGTCATGCAGATGAGATGTGGACTATAACGTGCCTGAACAGCAAAGACTTTGTTTCTCTGCAGCTTTCCCCCTCTCAACACAAGCTGATTATTGACTTGTTGCATACACAGCAACGTTACCAAAACAATCTGTCAATCCTGCCGAAAGCAAACTCGTGGGGTAGTGGAGGACTCCAGGTGTATTGTGATTACTGAGCTATAACATGCATGGTTACAGATAGAAGTGTAGTGGACTGTAAGAAGGGTGTATGGAAATCCGTTGGTTGGTGGTTTGACTCCAGCTTGAGGGTGTTCCCTTTTGTATTTTCCTCAAGATGTCTAAAACTCTGCGTTGACACTAAAGAAAAATGATATCCTCCTGCTTCTCAATGAAGCGTTGTTCTTGTAAACTCAGACTACCTCCTGATCAGCACATCTGCATCAATTACTTTCGCAAATCTTGGTCAAACACCACAAAATATGCATTTAAAAGAATTAAAGTATTTTGTCCTGAGCTCCCATTTAGCATTTTAAAATCAGAAAACCCAACTCTGTGTCATCACACGTATTTCCTTATAACATGTCTACTTGGTTTTACAACAGAACAAAACCAAACTGTCAGTCAACTGGGGCTGCAGCTGTGTGCGCGAATCAATCGATCAATGTTCAAAAGAGGCAGCAGATGGGGTTATTGAGATCATGAGCAAGCTAGCGCAACATGGCGTAGTGGGTCCCTGGGGGTCGTATCAGAGTTTTTGGCCTTGGACTCACAGAATCAGAGGTGAGACTGAGTTTGCTGACTGATGTCTCTGTGCAGGCCCAGGCATGAGCCAGTGTGGATAGTGCCTCTGGCCATGCTGACCGGTAGTCAGGCAGGAGTCAATGTGGCTCCAGGCTAAAGCATCTGGGCAGACAGCTTGCTAGGTAGCCAAGCCTACATTTTGCATTACATGTGAAGAATTAGGAGGGTGCTCTTTTCCGGCAACTTAATAATGAGCGGCACCGAACTTAAATCCCCAGATCATTCACGGGATATGCTGCAAAAACAGTCCCAAATACACAATCCAAGTGCCAAGCAATAAGTGATCATTAACGACAGACAAGTGTTGCAACGGGAAACAAGGGCCGAGGTGGACAGATTTGCATGAAGCCAGCATTAATGTTGTATGACAGGACCTGACTTCACTTACTTTACAAAATCACCAAGGGAATGCTTGCGCTGTCACTGGCCTGGCATGCGCAGCTACTGTGCAAAGAATATTTATTCAGCATATATTCTTTTTGACAAGGTTAACAGTGTTATGGCATATTCTGATTTAACAGCAAACATCCACTGATGAGCAGCATGAGGAGGTCACTGTGTGTCAGTTCTCTGCTCAGATCAAGAAGGGGTTGATGCTCTATTTCCAGCACAACTGTAATCAACCCTGTTAGATAAATAAACATGCAAACTGTTATGAAAAATACATTCTAGTCTGACAGGTTTTAGGCTTGTAAAATAGCAAATTGAATGTATTATGGATGCACTAAATTGTGTGCTGCATTTCAACCCAGAAAATTTCTATTTACATTGTTTGCAACTTGGATCACTGAATTACTGACATATTAGGAGTTTGATTACTGGTGACAATTATGGAAAGATTAGAGAAGAAAATGAGGAATTCTGCATCTTTAACCTAAACTGTTTCTAAATAACATAGACGGGTAAAAAGTAAGTAATCTAATCTCTGCAAAATAGCAGAAAAGAAAAAAATTATGACGTTCATATAATCCCAAAGTAAATTTTGGGGGTCAGCTATGGAGACGTTGTGGCTGCTTTTCACTGGTAGTTTGGCGCGGTGGAATGCTAATGACGGTGAATCACACGTCTCCGTTCGATGTGCTTGAGGGAGTGAGGAAGTTGGGAGACCACACAGATCTCCTCCCATGTCTCCCTCTGAAACACTTAGCAGTGTAATTAAATGGGAGTGATGTGAAAAAACACTCTCTGTGCAAATATGGATTAAATCCCAGACAGCGAGCATTTTCAAAACACCACGTCTTACTTTCCTTTAATCATCACCTGAAGTTACGTAAAATACAGAGGGCGAAACGCTGCAGTTGACTTGGAACTAAGTTCTGGTTCTCCTTTAAACTTTGTGAAAGAAGGGACTACAGTTTTAAAGCAGTATTAAATCACTATCATTACAAATGCTTAGTAATTTCTAAAATTCCAGTGAATATCACTCTTACAGCCTCTTACAAGTGCATTCTTTTCTAATAAACCACAATTAATTTTCAGCTTTCATTAGATTCACTACATGTTTAGGAACTCTTAGTAATCAAGCAAAACACGAGTTTTCTGGTTGTGAAACTGTGTTTCAGTAAAATAGACAATGTAAAAGTGTTTCAGGAAGTAATGTTAATATTTACATTTTAATTTATATGTCTTTATTGACACTGGTCATCTTCCTCACCTGAAAATATATTTCACTGTTTTCTCATGAAGGCTACATTACCTCAGTGAAAAGGCTACATCTTTATTGACTTCTAAATCACTGCAGGTGCAGGTGGTTTTATGCTCATGTGTTCTTTTGCATTTCACAAAATCCATTTCTAAAGGAAACTTGAAAAAAAAAAACCCACCTTGCAGTTCACTTCACTGCTGGTGACGTGCCTTCCTTCCTCTCATGAAATCTTATATCTGTGTTTGCTTGATTGGATAAACATCTGTATCTGCAGCAGCAGAGATCCCACAGCCCGATACGGCCGTTCTTTTTTTTTTTTTCCCCCTGAGAAACTTGAGTGTTTACGGAAAACAATCAAAAACAAACACGGCATTCAGAAGTATAGACAATGCTGGGGTGGCCGGGTGAGAATGCTGTGCATTCCTTCTGATTCAAACTAATATTCTGGGAGATTCTATGCTTAATGTAATTACAGGGGAAATGACAGTCTCCCATGCACAGTCTGGAGCTGTTGACTGACTGCAGGGATGGTTTCTAATACAGTGAAACTCATTCTGTTACACTGAGAGTAGTGCTAAATGTACTTCCCAGAATTCCAAGGCTCAGGTTTGACATGGACCATATTTCAAGAGACACTGCACTTGTGAGGAACTCAGCTAGCCAGCTGAACTGCAAAACAGAACAAACTTGATCTCTGCCGCAAAAATATAAATTTATGAATTTTCCATTGACTAACTACTACAGACTGGGCTCAGAGGCTGTCGAGTGATGAGATCAGCTGTAAAGCAGATGTGGGGAAAAAAAAAAAACCCAAACAATTTTGCAGAAATAAGCAAGTTTACAATCATGAATTAGCTTTTGAGGGCGATGTAGATCAGTAAAAGCTAAAGCTATGCCATTTGGAAAGCAAATGTGTTTGAGCATAAAAATGACTAAACTACTGCCTGTTGTAACCGCGGTCAAAATAATGCATGAGGCTACAACGCAGCCGATCAGTTGCAGCCCCATGCCACCTGTCGAACCTATAAGAATAAATAAATAATCAGTGTTAGTGTACATAAAATGGAGCCTCAATTATGCACAATACTAGTAGAAACCTCTGAACATGTCTGAATTACCCCACGCCTGATACAGGCATTTGTTGTTTACATATGTAAACACAAACACAGATACGTTAAAAAATAAATAAATAGGAAAACACAGTTTTTATACAAAAATCAGATCTTTGAATTTCTTAGTATTTTTGGAAAATGTTATATTAATCGAGCTTTTCTGGAACCAAAGGCTCTAAGATTAATCAGTATTGCCATCTAACCTCAAAAAGTGTTTTTCACCCATACAAATAAATCCTGTCGTCCTATTGTTTGGAGGCAGCACAGAGACAAGGACTCTGTATGTGTAGCTTTGATTGCCAAGAGTTAGGGTACTGGATTTACAATCTAAAGGGGGCTGCAGACATTTGAATTAGTGGTGGGCAGATCGAGCCAAATATCGATAATATTGATACCAACGTTAATACTGATATTGATCAATACCGGTGTAATGAGATCGATACTTTAGCTTCAGTTTCTCTCCTGGTTTCATCAAAGATGCGAACTGACTGTCTGTGTAAGTGCTGCTCCCGTCACAGCACAGAGCAGGCACACTTTGCTCCTCCCCTTCCTGCAGTGTTTTGATGTTATACCATCACGTGACACGTAACATATTTTACTAGCGGTCTCAAACTCCTGGGCCATGGGCCACTTCCGGTCCCTCCCCATACTTTTGGCCCATGATTTGATGTCAAAAATATGAGACAATTTGGCACTTTAAGTTACTTTTTTGATGTTTTGCTTTCCCCTCCAATTAAGAGGCGTTAGGAGTTAATGTCAAAAAAGTAACTTAAAGGTCCAAATTGTCTTATATTTTTGACATCAAATAACAGGCCTGAAGTACAGGGCAGGGCCGGAAGCGTAAATGTTTTATAATGTTGTGGAGTGATAATTTTGTACAGCTGAAAAAATCCAGAAAATTATTGAATTTATTACATTTTTGTATTATGCTTTCTGAAGACACTACCTGAAAAAAAAAGTTTTAATTTGTTCTTGAGTGATCATTTTGTACACTTTATTTAAGAAAAAATCCAGACATCACAATGTATGGGGAAAATTGTTTTGTTACTGTTCTAATGTTTCAGAGCAAAAACTTTTATTTTGATAAAGTATTTTCTATTTACCTATAAACTTTGTCCAATTCTATTCTGGCTTTTAACTAATTAATGATCCAAAGGAAAAGAAAAAAATCACAAAACATTTAAACTTCATGAAAATTCTTCATAATTATTAAAAGAGTATTGGTATCAGTATCAGTACCGGCGATACTGGCCCTGTATTTACTTGGTATCGGATCGATACCAAATCTTGCAGTATCGCACACCACTCATTTGAATCCCTCAGGGCTCTGGTGCACATATAAACTAGGCATGCACAGGGCTTGTGTTCAAGATTTTTTTTTTCTACAGAGTATTTACATATTGAGTACAGACTTATAAGTGCTTAGTGAAGCCAAGATCATTTGTGGTAGCCAAGCAGCATTACACAACAAATTAGATAACGTTTAACCACAGGGTCATGAACATTAAAGAGGAAATTGCTGAGTTTAATTTAAATGTATACTTTTAGCTGATACTGTCAGAAGTAACATATTGAGAACAGCAGGTACAGATTTATCATTTTTGTCGACGGATACATGACAGACTGTTGTTCATGGAAACTGAACTGGCCATTTTTTCATGATAGCAACAGTACTGGTCACAGTCCATTCCACATAAAATGGATAAAATATGCAAATTTTGACATTTTTCTTTTACTCTTGCAGAGATATGATGCTTGAACTGCAAAATCTAGACAGAGTTGCACTTTATTTTCCCTTTTTGTTAAATTAAGTCTAGATTTCTATACATTTTTACTAACACTGTGGATCCCTTTGACATCCTAGTTGGTAGAGCAAAGGACTGCAGAGAGTTGTCCTGAAATCGTGCAGTTGCTGGTTTGACTTTGGCCATTTTTATGTTTGGGTGGAAAATATTAAACTCATTATGCCATAGAAGCACTGGGTTTAACAAAGAGTGTGCTTCAAAAGATGAAAAAAATGGCAGCAATTGGTGACAATCCAGTACAGCAGCTTCAGTATCTCAGTTGGTGCAATGGAGGGCTGTGGGACGGCTGAACAGAAATCCTTAGGTTGCTGGTTAAACTCTGGCTTGAATTAGTATGTTTTCCACTTTAAAGGCCTTAAAGTATTTTCATGTTTACTGGGAAGCACCCTGTGTAGCACATTACCTCCCTAGAAAATGCTGGTATTCTCAAGCATTTCTAGAATCTTGGTGAAGACACTACATAACTTTGGCAACAAGTGAGTAACAACCTTAGTTTATTTAGTCCAAAGTTAAGAATTAATTAGAATTTCAAATTTGCTTAATGTACCCAGCACGGGATACTGAGGACAGTTGGTGTAGATTAGGGTGGTAGGGTGGAGGATGAAGAGGCCTGCTGTAACTCTAGCTGGAAGGAGAGAGACTAGTGTTCAGGCCATAACTGCTGCATATATTTTACATGGGCTCGTCTCAGTTGAAGTTCACACTCTATATGAAACAAATGATTGGGTCATGATTGGAACCATAATGCAACTGCTAGGTCAGTTACCAGAGCAGCAAATTTATCCACCACAACCTGCTTCTCACATGGACTTTGTAAGTCTTTATACTACCTCATTGGACTCCCTGCTCTCTTTTTGTCACTGTTTGCTGTTTTTTTGTTATGACATCCAATTACAATATGATTGGTTAGTTGCAGTATTCCTTCTGGAGAAACTCAGTGTTGTAGGAGGAACATCCACCAGGCTATATCAGTTAGACCAAACAAGTTCATATTCTGTCATAAGCTGCTTAAAGTAGCGCCTTTGGAAGCTCAGCTGATAGAGCAGCGGTAGAGAGGGTGGTGCTGAGAAGCCTCACCGGTTCAGTTATGGCTTGAAGTATGTTGCTATGCTTGGGTGAAACTATTAAATTGATGCTTACCCTTGGAGGCATGTTATAGTTTCCACATCTGTGAATCTGCTTGTGTCTAAGTGATATTTATTTTGTCATCAGACAGTGGATGTAACAACCCTCCGTGTGGACACTGGTATTTCCAGAATGTTGGTGAAAACACCTCATCACTCTGGGGACAAACGAATGATCGCCTTAGTTTCATCCATCTAAAATTTACAAAATGGCCAGTGCTGAAGCTGCTCAACTTGACCCAGTACAGGGTACTGTGTGCAGTTGGTGTAGGGCACATAGTAACACTAACAGGTTTTACATGAATAACACAGCTTAAGTGATAGAGCGAGGACTGTAGGAAAAATGTGCTGTTTTGACTCTAGCTGAAAGGAGGGCCCTCTTGTGTCCTTAACTATCTCCAGGATTGGTGTTCAGCACAAAACTGCAACTTTTGAACACATAGTTTAATTGAGTTCCTCTCAGTAAAGTTCAGACACCATGTGAAACACTGGAATTTTTTTCTTTTTTTAGCAAATTTAACTGCCGCCATTTACTCACATGGATTTTGTAAGTCTTTATACTTACTCATCTGCTTTCTCGCACTTTTTCTGTCAGTGTTTTCTGTTTTTTTTTTGTTTTTTTAAAAAATTATTTTAAACAAGACAAAGGAATTATATCCTATCACAACGTGATTGGTCAGTTCAACTCCAGCTCAAAGGAAGATGTTATTATGCTCTGGTGAAAATGTTGGACTCATGTTTGCCATTGGGTCTAAGAGGCATGTTTCCACATCTGTGAGTCTGCTTGGGTCCGAGTGATATCAGTTTTGTCGGGACACTCAGCGCAGACACTGGTGTTTCCAGAATATTGGCGAACATGTTGGCATACATCACTTTGATGACAAGTGTAACGACCTTTGTTACTTCTGTCCAAAGTTGCTAAATTCCTGTAAGGTGTTTCACGGTGCAGGAGCGAACATCCATGTCTGTATGAGTTTCTGCCTGTCTGCCTGCCTGTATCTGTTAGCATGCCTGTCTGTCAGTCATGGTGTCATAATTAATGTTAAATAAATGCTTGCAAGTCTGGAATTGAAGGCTCATATGCCTTCACAATAGGCACCTGTCAGTGGTGGAAATGTTTTACATTACATTTAAGGGCAGTTAGCTGACACTTATGCTGAGTGATGTTTGTTTTACAAGTGTTAAATAACGTGAGTAAAATCAACCTCAGTTTGTAGAACAAAGTAAAGTGCATCGAGGTCTTTTCATTACTGTGACCATAGAAAGGTGGTTTAAGTAGGACCAAAATGCATGTATTTACAGCATCATCGTAAACAGCCATTTATAAAATGTTTAGCCTATTTAAAATGACATTCAGTTCATTGTGTGTTACAACTAAGGGAACAGAAATGCCTTCATGCAGTGTGTGTGAAAAATACACCATCTCTAATCTGCTTTTTGTTTCAGTGTTCAGGTGTTCATTTGAGGTTCATTATACTGCATGTGTGTGAGTGTGCCTTTGCCCATGGCAAGGCTCAGTGGTTGCGTGAAGCCTGAGGTAAAAAGGAGTGTCTGGGCAGGTTAACATCTCAGTGTGCCAATGTCAGCCAGCTGTCTGCTGCTATCATGCTGCCAAAAATATGACTCTCTAGGCCTGGCATCTCGCAACCTGGCAAGAAAATCTGACTCAAAACCCGCCACACAGAATCCACATGCATACATGCTATATGTTCTAAAATACAGAATAAATATTAAATGACTCACTTTTCCATCACAATTTCAGTGTCGGGTTGCTCATGAAGTCTGATTCAGGAATTAGGTAGTATAAAAGGAAATTCGGAGATTTGTTACTGAACCCTCTACAATATGATACAATACAATATGATCCTTAGAATCACGATTTTTTTGTGTGCAATGATGCAAGGTTGGTCTACAATCTTGACAAGACCATCAGCAAGAAGCTTGGTGAGAAACTGTTGGTGTGATTATTCGGAAATGGAAGACATATGACGTGACCATTCATCGAGCTTGGTCTGGAGCTCCGTGCAAGAACTTGCCTCATGGGGTGAGGATGATTGCGAGAAAAGTGGTGGATCAGCCCAGAACTACACAGGAGGAGCTTGTTAATGATCTGAAGGCAGGTGGGACCACAGTCACCAAGAACACCATTGGTAACACACTACGCCATAATGGATTGAAATCTTGTAGCACCTGCAAGGTCCCCCTGCTCAAGAAGGTACATGTACAGACCCGTTTTAAGTTTGCCAGTGAACATCTAAATGATTCAGAGAAGGCTTGGGAGAAAGTGCTGTGGTCAGATGAAATCAAAATCAAGCTCTTTCTCATTAACTTGACCCACCGTCATTGGAGGAAGAGAAATGCTGAGTATGACCCAAACACCAACCCCACAGTTAAGCGTGGAGGTAAAAACATTACGCTTTGGGGGTGTTTTTCTGCTAAAGGTACAAGGCAACTTCGCTGCATAAAGGGGCCAATGGATGGGGTCATGTCCTGTAAAATCTCATGTACATCAGCCAGAACACTCAAGATGGGCCCTGGATGGGTCCTCTAGCATAACAATGACCTAAAACATACTGCCAAGACAATGAAGGAGTGGCTAAAGAAGAAGCACATTAAAGTCACAGAGTGTTTCCAGACCTATAGAAAATCTGTGGAGGGAGCAGAAACTTTGAGTTGCCAAGTGGCAGCCAAGAAATCTCAAGGATTTAGAGAGTTTCTGTAAAGAGGAGTGGGACAAAATCCCCGCTGAGACGTGTGCAAACCTGGTGACAAACTTCAAGAAATGCCTTACCAACCAACGTGCTTGCCAACAAGGGTTTCTCCACCAAGTACTAAATCAAATCCTTTTGGTTTGCTTCAGAACGGGCATCTGGTGTAAAAATCCTCCAGATCAAATATATATCTGCTTTGGTGACCTCTTGTTGATAAGGAAGCAGCTTAAAGAAGCTTCTTTTTTATTTTAGCCTAATTTTAAAAACTTGGTGATCACTTCAAATTGGTTGGGTGGTTAATAACAAATATTTACGATTATTCCAAGTCACGGACCAAATTTACAGATAATGCTAATCTTGTTAAGAAGCTACGATTCCTACTGTGCAGAAATTTCCTCTCACCGAAGTTCTGTAACATGAAACAAAATGCAGATGCTCAAAACCAGGAATCTGTTTCATTGCCGCTCACCTCAATAACATTGGCATCAGCTCTCAAAAACACAAAGTCTAGTGAAGAATTCTTGTGCTGTTTTGCCCCGGATAAACAGGTATACTGAAGACATCATAGTATTTTAAAAAGTATAGGTTGTTGGTAAATGATTAAGGCAAAAATTACCTGTGGAACCCATTAATCATGTGTGATGAAAAGTCACTCTGCAGGGCTGGAGACAGACTGCACGCAGGCACCAGAGAATTAAGGGAATTTGGGTAAATGTAAGGGTATGAAAGGGTCTGACTGAACCACACACACACACACACACACACACACACATACACACACACACCAAAGCAAAACTCAAAGGGAAGTTGGCAATTGTTCTTGCTCATTATAGTTTTCACCTAAATGTTGCACACCTCAGTAAACACAAGTGGCTACAGTATGAAATCACAATCATGAGTCTGTTAGTTAGATACTTCGACAGTTAACAAATTATTCAAAGCAATACAGGAACATTTGCTTCCAGCTGTCTGTGTGACACGGGGAGAACACTTCAATTTTCCTGTGTTTATAAATCTCTCATGGCAACCTCCACCTTCCATCAGCAGCATTTTTTTTTCTTTGAAAGGGTATGCCATCCTTTGCAGTTTATAAAAATAAAAGCCAGTTTGAAATGTCAGTTTTGGAGGATTTAAACACCGAAACCTTTCACTACCCGATGCTATTAAATTTGCTGCCTTGTGTTTTGCTTAAAGAAAATCATGTGTTTGAACTCGAACCCGTTTGCCAAATTGCCACAGTTCAGAATAACAACTTCTATGTGTGTGGCAGGCCTGAATAATTACACGTCTTTTTTTTCCCAGCACTTTAAAGATAAACAGTGATGTAATTTCCCTACCTGAACAGGTCCTACTTGTGCAAATTATGGTTCAAAACGGACTGACGGTGCAGACTGTCTTGTGTTGTAGTTCTTGTAATGAAGCATATATTTAACATTTCATAAAATCTGGATTTTAATCTCACTGAAGCTGGACTTCTGGTGCAGTTTTTTTTTAAAAAATGTGACACTGATGTCTTAGTCTTTAAAATAATGTTGAGCAGTTCATTAGCTCAAGGCTTTTCAGCAACAGTGATAGAACTATAATTTACTTTGGATGCAGAGACAAACTGTGTTTACAGAGGGGAAGCAGAGCGAAAGACCTCCTGGCCACATTTCTGGCCTTCCTCAGCTGTGATGTTGTGTGGTCTTCCTCTGTGGGTCACTTGGTCAGTTAAAGCACCTGAGACAGAATACAACTTGACTTGTGGGTCTCAAGACAGTTTCATGTTTCATATATTCCTAGGAGAGATGTGCTATCTCAAGCATATTTGTAATATGCTTAGAAGAAAATCATTTCATCCCATACCAGACAATTATTATAGTGTCTCATTTAAATAAAAAAATTGTAAATTATTCTAAAACCAGACATAACTCTGGAAAACCTTAGACATATTTCCAACCAAAACTCACTCCGTGACCACCCAGCTGCAGAAATGAAATCCACCACATTACAAAACCACTCACTTTCAGAATGCCATTTACATGTCAAGAATAAACCACATCTTTTACTAAAGCAGCATTAATAAATAGTTTTGAGGAAGATACTATGTGTGTGCAAATCAAATTCAATTACAGTACTGCCCTGGCAAGAAAACATGGAAAAACAAAGTGAGTACATAGCAAAGAAGAATAGAATGGGATGTAGAAACGAAAGTAAGAAGAAGGGATGAAATCTGGGCTGCAAAGGCAAAGAGAGAAAGAGATAAAAAGAGATGCAGCCAATTGTAGATTTGAGCTTCTATATTTGTCTCTCTGTGCTACTCTGCGACGGACTATCCAGCAGGTACCTTGCCAATTGCCCTATGTTGGCTGGAATTGGCTCTACCCCCTGCAACCCTAAATTTATAAAACGGAAGGATGGATGGGATGAAGGGAGGGATCAATAATGGAAAAGTGAAGGTGGGGTGAAGAGAGAAGCGCAACTGGATAGGAACAAGAGAAAGAAATTGTGAAACCTGGAAGTGAGAATGTGAGGAAGGGAGCAGGAAGAAGGTGCATTAGGTAATATGGCAAGTGAAGAGGAAATAGGCTGCTGAGAAGGTAACACCAAAGGTCAGGGGAGAGCTAATCAGGACAACTAGCCTCCTGCTTTGGGCTTCGCTCCATGGGGTTGATGGGAAATCCCCATTGATAAGCCGCTGACCTTGAACTATCAGGGGAGAGAAATAATATGAGGAAAAAATAAAGATAAGGGTTGCTGTGGGTATAATGGAAAAAGTGAGAGAAAAGGAAATAGTCATGAAAAGTAAATAAAACAAGGCTCAAGTGGGACTGGGATAATTTTTAGAAGCAGTTACCAAAATCATAACTTATGCTTCAATGTCTTCAATAAAGAACACATTATATAAAAAACAAATTACTGATGAAAGGGTGAAAATGTAGAATTGGATGGAATAGGAAAAGGAAAAGGACAGAAGAGATTCAGATGAAAATATAATGAACTTGATACAGAGTATGGCATTTTGGGTCATATATATATCCCATGTATTGTTGATGTATTCACACAAAGATTTCTTATACAAACAGGACTTCTTTTAAACATATATTGCAAAGATCAGCACAGGTACCGAGTTTCAGAGGTAAAAAGAGCATAAAGCTGTATTTAGCTCTTAGTTACATGTTTCCCTAAGATAAAAAATAATACTATGCAAACTCACTAGTTAGTTATGCAAAGGTACAACAACGCCTGAAAATTCAATTATGGATTTTGTTCCAAGTTCACCACAGTAGTTACAGCATCATTTAATATAATTTCAGGAAACCGTGGTTCCTCATACCTGGGGGAAAAAAGCAAAGGAAAAATGAACTCACACTTCAGGCCAACAAACATTTATTTCTCAATGTTTTCTTAGCTGACAAAGAAGCAACACACCATTATGGACAGGGTTGCGTGAGGAATAAAAAAATAAGCCCACCAAATGACAGGCATGAAGGAGGGAGGTGCCTATCCCAGCTGTCACAGGGAAGAGGTGAGGTACACCGCACCGAGTCCATCAGAGATGCCAACACACAGAATCATTCATGCTCACATTCACACCTACAGCCAAGCAGAGCAGCTTAACCTCAGAAGCTGGAGTACCTGGCCAGGGTACAGGGAAAACATGCAAACTCCAAAGCCGGCAGCTCGATTCAAACCGAGGACCGTCTTGCTGTGAGGTGATAGTGCTAATCACTGAAGACTGTGCTGCTCTTCTGACCCCAGTGACAGCATCTGAGTATAAAAAGACCAAGTGTGGCCGCGATGGATTGGATAACCAAGCACTGCAAGGGCATCTTCAATTCAATTCAATTCAATTCAATTCAATTCAATTCAATTCAAAGGTTTTTACATAATGCACTAAAATGTTCCCAAAAGACAAAGAAAAAATGTTTTTCAGGTTATTCAAACAGTCTGTCACAATAGTTCATCAGTTACACTGTTTTCCTCCTTTGTCATTACAGGATCAATAGTTGATATTTATATATATCAGCACTAATAATGATAATTGTTGAGCATGGCTGGGGAACATGCACTCGCATTACATAATTCGTGAAGTCCCACGGATCTTTCTCAACTTTCTGAAGACATTTTGACCTATTTAAGATGAATTTCATTGTTTAGTTTCATTCAGATGACCTACGGGAGAACAGGGTTGCTGAAAGATATGACAAAGACACAACGTTACAAATAAAAATACAATTGTCACCACTGAGGAATAACCCACAGGATGTTGCTGGTCCAAGCAACTGGCTGTTGTTAAAACACTCTTCTTCCCTGTTTGCAATGGCTCAACTTGTTCACATTTAAACTTATAAATATTCATAAATATATCATCTAAATTTACATTCTCAAAACACCATTTAAATTCTTAAGAAAGCACACTCACATAATGCTTCGGGACACCATTTTCCTGAGCGTATGCCACTGATGGTCCCATCTATTTCTTCCACACACACAAAGCACACACACACACACTTACACAAAAAACCCCTGCATGGATCCTTTGGTCACCACACACATTAAACAGATCACTAAACAAATGCAAGTTTAAAACGTGCATCAGAATAACAGCTGTCACACAGGTTGTTTTTCACAGCTTCTTTTGTGAACTTGTAAATATGTTTGGCTGAGAGCTGGAGAGCGTCTCTAATGGGAAAGGATGCTAAAATGAATTGTGAAGTTTTCCTTCTTAAGGCTACATTGGCTCTAGCGTGGATAATTCAATGTATTTGTCTGAATATGAATAACTCAGACTGCCTAAGAATTAGAGCAACCACAACATAAAAAAATGTCGTTACAGCATTTATTATAAATTTCACAAAGCAATCAGTTTTCTAACACCTCAAACAGACATAATTTAATCAGTCTCAGAAGTATATGTTCGCAATAACTTTTACCATACACAGACAGAGCGTGTGTGTGTGTGTGTTTTCAGGTGTGTATTGTGCTGTCTGACTGATTGTGCTCTCTGTTTATGGGCCATTTGAATTGAAAACAGCTGTAACAAATGCAGCTTAGAGGGATTATTGGCCAGATAAGATGATTGCATGTGGGCCAGCTGTAGTAAACAGCACAGTCAGTTCTGTGACCAGCACACACTCCCATTAACCACGTCACCAAATATTACTTGGTAAACAACTTGTATGAGTTTAGTCAAAGCTGCCGGTGTCTCACAGATACTCGTGCTGCCGTTTGGCACCAGGTTATAGCAACGGATGTATCATGTGATCACTTCTAGCTGATCACATGATACTTATGGATGCTTGCACAGACTTCACATCTACACTGGGTAAGCTTCTTTTTTTCCAATGCGTACGACTAACATTGTGAAGGAGTCTGTATCTTGAATTTACCTGCATAGGTTTGTCTGTTTTCCTGCCGTTACGAAAACTTGGAATTTAAATCCATATCCTGTTGCAGGCTGTAATGGATTTTTGCTTGCACACCCCAGAATTCTTATTGTTGAACACTGGTAGGATACAGCTAATCATGTAGGGAAGAAACATGTAGAACTACCAGAAAACAAACAAACAAATGCAGTAACACACTGTATATAATGTAGAGACTTATATCCACTTACATACAGTAGAAACACACACAATACCCTCACATTCTATTGCCCGAGACTTTATGTGAATGCGTAATGTACAGAAATTAATGAACACACACACACACACACACACACACACACACTCATTAATAAGGTATAGAGTTTTGTTCTGTCCTGTACAAGAAGAGTATTGGGAGGGTTTGGTTGGGAACAAATTCTCCTTCGAGAGCTGAAATTGATCTTTCTTACTAAACCGCATCTCTGTCACCCCCTCACTGTATTTGTCACTTCACCACCATTTCTCTCTCTCCATCTCTCCTCCACACTTCAGGGACCGAGTCCACATGTGGTTAAGTGTCTTTCCTCTTTTTTCCTCGTTCTGTTGGAGGAGCGGAGCTGAGCCCTCGGGGCACTGCTGTCTAATGAGCCGCTGGCTGCTTTGCGTTTGTCCTGTCAGAACAGAGAAACGGCCACGCTGCTGCCGTTAAAGCCATGCTATCTCTGTGGGGAAGCTAACAGGAGCTGCAGCATCTTTAAAAGGATTTAAAGCAGCTGAGCGTGAAATCCCAGTCTCTAGTGGTGGATATACTTATTTAAACAGATGTTAAAATCACAACCACCTGGAAGTCTGGATGTATGAACACCTGAGGGCCTATCTTTCTGTCTGCCTATGTTTGTTTACGCTGACTATAAAGTCATACGTAGCCTAAAGAGACATACAATGTCTCTGTCCATTAATTCCTAAATGTATGCCACATGTATGCATATTTACTATTTACAGATTTCCAAAATAACCTCATCTCTTACAAACTCTCTGCCCTTTGTAACATGCAAACAGCGCCAGCTGCTCAAAAACCACTTACAGCAGACAGACATTTCAAACACTTATTTCAAAGAAATAGATTAAAAAAAAATCTTGGCAAAAAAAAACAAACTTTGCTGTGCTTATTTATTCAAGAGAAATCAAAGAATACACATAAAACCAAGCAGTTCAAGAATACTGTCTACCTGCAGATAAACATACATTTTAAATGAACTGATCTAATCTCAGTTTCACCCATAAAACAGCAAATCTTATGATTTTAATCCCGATTGATTCATTTGCTTTCAATCTATCTGAAGCTAGTTAATTGTAGCTTTTGCTCCTTCACGTCACTACTGAGTGATGCAAGACAAACAGACATTACATGAAGTGACATGTATCATGGATTCAGCAGCATTTTGATGGACTGAAAAGAAAACATGCTCTTTGGAGACCTTCCAAAATAGTACAGTTTCAATTGCATCAGTGAAATCACCATTTTCATTAGTCCACCAGGTTCATCATTCAAGTCTTCATAATGTACGGATTAAATATGCTGTATTCAATAAGTGATAACTAGAGAATTATGTCCTAATGTATTCTATATTTTCTGCACTGAAGTGTAGGCTGTCCATGCACTGTCAGCCTTGTGGTATCATACACCGAAACATATGTCAAATGCATAATGTAAAGCACAATCACAAGAATGTATACCGACAAAGACCCGGAGCATTTAGGAAGTCTGCAGCAGTCAGAATGAAGCAAAAGGCAGGAGGGAAGCCGTGACACAGACATCAGTGTGTTGCTGTCAGCACTCTGCAGCATGTGTCGGCTCAGTGCTGAGGGAGAGGGGAACCCCGCTGAGAGGAAAGTCCACCAAAGGGCTCGGTGACTCGTGTGTGTGTGTGTGTGTGTGTGTGTGTGTGTGTGTGTGTGTGTGTGTGTTTGTCTGTGAGAGATAGAAGAAGTGACAGCATTGCTGCTGCTGCACAGCGCTTCATGATGTACTCCTACACACATCGTTGTTCTGTTATCATATGCACTACCCTATTTATGGAGGCCTCGTAGACGTGCACATGGGAATTTTTTCAAAATGAAACTTGTTCTGTGCATTTTGCCCTTTTGAGCAGATTTAGGTCACTACTCACATTTTGGAAAACCTTTTCCAGGGTGAAGACAGAAATTCTGCTTGGAGTTTTAAAATGCAAGCAGGAAAAAGAGAGCTTTTGGTCCATGATGTCAGAGTGTCAGTGCCTCTGACTGGCCAACATGGCTGGATTAGGCTAATGCAGTTTTTGAACAAGCTTCAGTTACGTTATTGTAGTTTGAAGCAGTAAAAACAAAAAATAAATAAATAATAATAAACCCTACCCATGCATGTGGTGGGGTTGTCATGATACCAGAATTTCATAATCAGTAGATTTTTGATACATGGGGGAAAAAAATGACATTTTATTTTAATGACGATTAGAACAATTAAAACATTATCAATGACGACACTATTTTTAAGTTGTCCGGTGTAGTGGAAAAAAAAATGCAGTAACATAAATGTACATAAAATATGTATATATATATATATATATATATATATATATATATATATATATATATATATATATATATATATATATATATATATATATATAATTGCTAATTACCCAAGAGCCACTTGAGCCCCTCCCTGAGCCTGGATCTGCTGGAGGTTTCTTCCTGTTAAAAGGGAGTTTTTCCTTCCCACTGTCACCAAGTGCTTGCTCATAGGGGGCCATTTTTGACTGTTGGATTTCCTCTGTAATCATTGTAGGGTCTTTACCTTACAATATAATGTGTCCTGAGGCGACTGTTTGTTGTGATTTGGCGCTATATAAATAAAATCGAATTTAATTAAACAGCTAATGTTACCGTGTGTGCTGGTTAACATTCATGATAACAGTCTAATACATCAGGAATTTTATTGGCCTCTTGAAATTCCCCATAAAATGTTGTTTAGTGTTGAACATCAGCGACTGTTCAAGTGCTCTGCTCCCAGTGTGTGGCTGCCTGTGTGCAGCAGTGTTCTTTCAAGCTGTGTCAGCTGGAGGAGGCAAAGTCTGCACTGCTGGTATCAGGACTGTTGCAAATGAGTAACCAGGTATTCATTTTTAGTATCAATAAGTATCCAATTTTTTTGACAGCCCTAGTGTGTGGTAGTATGTGGGAAGTCTTGACACACATTGTCAATTATTTATAATGCTAACATTCATGACGATTAAGGGAGATTCAGACTGAAATTGTTTAGACTGGATTTAGTTTAATAAATTATTTAAATATAAATCAGTCAGGATAACAGCCCCTTGTTTTGATTTTTATGCTTCTCCTTACTGTTATTATTTTAAACTGAGAGAAATGACCACAGTGACTTTAGTTACTATCACCAAGAGCGTTAGCATTCCTATTAAACTTGTTATTTGCACACGAACAGCCCCAAAGCAACACTGTTATTTTGATTTATAATGTCACACCACACAAGCCTAACAGGCAAAAATGAACTATATGGTAATTTTTTTCCATCTTGGTAACACCTCAAAGAGCTGCAGTTGGACTTAGAAGACATTTACAAGGCAGCAGGATATATTTATATATCATGCCCTGTTATATTTTTAAATTTGGTTAAGATGCTAACTAGTTAGCTGACACGTCAGCAACATCCAAAACCCCAGAACTGGCCATCATGAGAAGTGTGCGATCTCATAATTGTGTTCAAAGGGGAATAAAAAAAAAAATTAATGGAACAATTGTCTTTCCTAAAAGGCATTACAAGTGGAGAAATGAGTTTTATGAAAGAAAAATAAATAAATGAAACACAAGAAAGTGATGTTTAACAGTTACAAGAGTTTCAGTCCTGTACTTCTCTTTTATTTAATATTATTTCCGGCTCACGTGTGTTGCCCTGCCTTCTTTTTCCTACTGCAGCCTTTCTCTATTCATCTCTTCATCCTTCCACTCTCTTCTCTTTGCCGTGTCCTTCCTGCCTACCGATGTCTTCAAGGTTAAACGCATGCACTTATCTGGATTTTGAACAGTAACAGGGCATTACATAATCTACTTCACAATATTAATCTTTCCATTTGTCTTATCTTGGAATCAGAATTTCAGCTTCAATGGTGCTACTGCGTCGCTGATGCAATTTAGATTACCCCCCCTCCCCCTCCCCGCCCAGGTTGAGGAATGGTGTTTCAGCAGGTTAAAGCACAAGCTGTACATCACCATACCTGCAAAACTGTAGATCTGAATCAAGTTGTTCCTCATCCACTCCTTTCCCCATACCTGTGTCCTCCTTATTTTACACTTCTTCATAATTATTCTTCTTTCCTTCCCCACCCGACATCTTGTGACCTTCAATCTCTGTCATACCATGCTCCCTGAAGTTCCACAAATAAAGGAAAATGCTGCTAAATATCTACATAGTGTCAGTCACCAGACAAGGCTGAGCTCTCCAAAGCCTCCTAGTGAAGGAAAGTAACTTTTTTTTAAATCTCCCATCAGCTTGTTTTGTTTTACTTTCAACTCTTAATGAGCATTTTTATCTCTGCAATACCTATATTCACCACTATCTGTCATAAATCAGCCATGAGAGGAGAAGGAGGAGGCAGAGGAGACTTAAGTAACTCACATTTATCTCTGTGTGGTGCAGCACGGAATTCTTTTCCATAAACGAATGAGAAAATGACAAAGACTTTTGGGTTAATTAGGGACTTGACCCTTTGGAGAGCAGGCTACACAGTTTATCTCCTGCTACAACAAGCGTGTGGCTAACAGCCATTTAATACGCCACTTATTTACATTTAGAGTGAATCTTATGGCCTCAGCAACCTTTGACAGGAACCTTAAGACTCACAGTTAAAAAGAAACAAATGCATATAAGTGCCAGCGTTTTAAAAAGTAATTAACCCATTTGTTGGAATGTCACGGTTAGTGAGTTTTTTTTTTCTTTCTCTTTTTACTCTGAGCGAAGGTTTGATTAGACATGGCGTTGGTTTGTTATCCACTTAGGAATATCTGTCCAATTCATCTCGCCACCGTGTCCGGAGGCAAATTCCCATTTCTTGTGCTACATTGGTGAGCGTGAAATCAGAAAGTTAACGTCAAATTGCCACGACAGAGAAATGTGTTTAACTTGGCTGTTCCTATTTAGAAATGAGTCAAATCAGCTCCTGGTATCTCTGGTTTGCTAATCAAATTGTCCCTGCTTGACACTCAGTTTTGATGTTGGAAGTTGTCATTTTTGTGCCTAAGTGCTTTCTCATACACATGCTTTGTACAGGATAGACTCATGCTACTGTCCTGTTTCCTATATATATATATATATATATATATATATATATATTTTTTTTTTGCACAACAGGAAGAAAAGTGGCTGAATTTACTAAACTCACTACACTCATATACTTCTTAAATCTCCAAGGACCACCTGAAATAGTCAGATAGGAACTGACGCCCCTTGGACTCTGTGTCTTGCTTAAGGACACATAAGCATGTCAAGGGACCCAGGATCCAACCACAGTCTGTGTGTCTTCCCTTTTTTACACACCACAGATTCCTCAAAAAGAAAAACCTAGCATCTGAGATTCCAGTTTAGGTGGACAAGCTCATCCAGCCTGGTATCATGAAATGACAAAAAAAAAACCACACAAACGTCCTTATGTAATCTTGTGTGACATCACTGTACAGTTTTTGCTTTTCATGTCATTTCATAGGCCATGTTTCATAGGCCATGCCTCTACTGAGCTTGTTAATGTCTTTGTTAATGGAATTTGCCAAATGTCTCAGGAAGAACTAAGAATGGGACTTAAATGATCAAAGACAAGATTACGTCATGCTACTAGGAATGAGATGTATTCAATAAATGGAAAATTCTCACCGTGCTACACTGTGACTGAAAGCGCTGTTATAACGCTACAATCCATTCTTGTCCTCATCTTTCTAGTCCAAGCATCCAAAAAAGTTTCTTTTTAAATTTAAGTAGGAGAAATGAGTAACAACGCAGAAACATATACATCTCTGCCCCTGCCCACTCAGCTGCTCAAATGTACCGCAACACACACAGTCAGCTCACTACGGCACAGCTGTGCACCACTGACGCAATCGGAGGTCTCGAGGAAGGGCTTAAATGTTGTGAGCAAAAGTATCCCACTTTGCTCCTAACACAAGCAAACCATTGTGGGTACTCTGAGTGCTTGTAACAGCTGGACCACACGGCGGGTATCTGTGGCGATGACAGGCTCA
Source organism: Pterophyllum scalare (assembly GCA_024447675.2). Classification (NCBI taxonomy): domain Eukaryota; kingdom Metazoa; phylum Chordata; class Actinopteri; order Cichliformes; family Cichlidae; genus Pterophyllum; species Pterophyllum scalare. The sequence continues at coordinate 22,644 of JAMQGT020007605.1, read as the reverse complement.
GCTTTGCCCGAAAGCTGTGTTATCCACAGTCTGCACGATAACGTGATGGATGAGTCTGCAGACAGGCTCGAGGACTGTGCTGGCACAGAGCAACAACTTTTATACCTCTACTGGGTGGCACTTTACAAATGCCTTGTTTGAGACTTTGAACCTGTGTAATTTAGTTGTAAAATGTTCAATGAAAGACAGCAATTCAAATTTCAGGGTGTAGAAAAACCGTGCACAGTGTTAGATCACACACTCCCAAATACAGCTGTGAGTTCTAGCTCATCAAGTTCATCATGGTCATGGTCGCCATGGTCTGAGATTGCTGTAAATTAAGTATAATATTAAGTGAAGAAGAAATTTATGTATTTGTTTGCTTTAAACGAAGGTTGGAAAATGTGCTGTTACATGTGAAAATTTTGCAGGTTCAGATACAAAAAAAGGACTCATTGCCCTTCATTTTACACAATATATCTGTCTCTCTCACTCACAGAGGTGTTTGGATTTGGCTGATGTATACATCTATCATCGACTGTGTATATTCATGAGAGGATTATGGCTGGAACTCTGCTTCTTGTGACCCTTGACCCTAAGTTTTTCCCACATCTTATAGACCAAAGAGTGATTCTTTCCTTTGATATTCAAAGCTCCTGCTCATTGCGCTTTGACAAAAAAAAAATTATTTCCTTCAGCATCATCAATGAAGATATCTGTTTCCCTATTTCTTTGATATTTTGTAATTATGTGTGTTTATTTGCAATAATTTTATTGTAAATAGCAGTTTATTGATTGTGATTTTTGCAGCATGTTTAGTCAGTCAAACAAGGAAGAAATCACGAAGACAAACACATTGCATGTAAACACATGCATTTTATTTTGTAGGTCCACTGCACTCTTCTAAGATGCATTTCCTGCCCTGCAGTCTGGTTGCCCACACACACACACAGACTCACTTACAGCCTGACAAAGAAATGTGCAAACATGTTCGCTAAAGCAATCACACAAACCTCAAATTAATTTTCCAGGAGGTCCATGGCAGATAATAAACTTTAGATAGCAAAAGGTGGGGTGATGTGGTGGTGGTGGTGGGGTGGTGTTCTGTCCCACTTGTATTAATCATAACATTCACAAAATGATGCAACACTTGCCGCTCTGAGTTGTAAGTTGCATGCAACACCTGTCTGGGTTGCGCTGAAATATTTCTCAGTCTGAGGTTTTTCTGTCAAACATTTGATACAAAACGGTCATTTTCTCATAGCAGCATGAATGCATAGGGAAAAAAACAAAATAAAAAAATAAAATCTCAACATCTTTCAGTGATGAATGTTGAAAATTTGGACAAATGAGTTACCTGTCTCAACTCGCTCAATCGAAGAGCAGATTCTAAAAGCAGAGACAAAAAGAGGGAGATGTTTGTGTGTCTGAGGGAATTACACTGAGCAACCACGGAGGCTGTGGCTCATTCATGCACCAGCTGATGGCAACATGAGCAGCAAACAAATGAGGGCTACCAATAAATCCTGTCATATCACACTGTGTCCCCATAATGTTCTCCTCAGGTGTTACTGGGAACTTAAAACACTTGGGACTTAGCCCAACCCAAAAAAGCTTTAGATTTTTTTGTTTTTATCCAATAACTGTATCATTTTCAAGTGATTTACAGCGAAATTATTTTAATATGTGAATCACTGTGCCCTACCAAAAGGTTCCAGCCATATTTGTAATCAAAATAAACCAAATGACATGAATCTGAATTCTCACTGAACTTTGTTATTTAGCAGGAGGAATAAAAACATAAGGACAATAAATACATAAATAAATATGAACATATGAATGCAGCCATGATGTGTGCTAGATAGTATGTAAATGTTTTGGTCAGTTTTAAAACCTGACCAGTTTTGGTCTTGTGCGGTTCGATTGTTTGCCCCCCGATAAACTGTGAACTTTGACAAACTGTGCCAACTCTCTTTCTTACCTGAGCGGACGGCTGTTCTCTCCTTTCTTTTCCCTGCTAAGCAAAAGCCAAAGAATTGTTTGAACACACCAACAACTATGTCGTGGAATTAGTTTTACTCAGGATGATTTACTTAAGCAAAGGTATGCATTCGAAATATTTTTTTAAATAATGGCTGTGGCCCATGATAAAAAAACATATTTTTCACTATTTTTCACTAACCTGTGATTGTAAAGGAGGCAGTGAAACTCTCATTGTCACACTTATCTGCTACGACAACAGGAGGCAAAGCGTATGTCTTTTGCCCTGTCTCCCTCCCCCCACCCCCAATGACTGCACCTCCCTGAGCCTGGTTCTGCTGGAGGTTTCTTCCTGTTAAAACTGAGTTTTTCCTCCCCACAGTCACCAAGGCTACACACCTACTGTTTTATATAATTTCCTGGGGTTATCATGCATCATTGTAATGACAGAAGAATACATTTAGATGTCTATTTTTAATTGTTATTATTTTTTTTAAAGCCCTGGTTGCCCAGACACATATGATCCTCAGTGAAGGATAAAGAGCTGGAGGGGTATGCTTGACTTTTGACACACACTGGACAAATCTGTCCGATCTGCGAGCGCATGTGAATGTGTGTGTTCATTTTTGGTGCACTATACTCATTGCAGTTCTGTGCAACACTTCCTTGAGGTGACTTGTCACTTATGAAGTATTGGTGCTATGAAGTCAGAGCCTCTGCAGGTCAAGCTCTTTTCTTTGTCTGGTACAGCTGTTACTGTGCACATGGGTTACACTTCAGCTCCTTCGGCAAGTTGTCAAACTTCTCTACTTATAATTGCAGTTTTTTGGTGTCAAAGAAAATATTCTGGATGACAAAGGAATATGTTCATTTTCTATTTGGCTGAGTGTAATATGAGAAGACTGATACTGTCATCTAAATCAATGTGCAAAAGTCAAGGTGTATCCAGCAGTGAAAAAAACAGTCTAGTTCTACCTCAAAGTAACAAAACTTGCTCATCAGTGCCTTACCGTTCTAAGTGACACATATTCATGGCAATAATTTGTATTTTCACACAAAAGGTTATGTGTCAAAATTATTTTTGGGCAAGGTCTGTTTGTGTCCACTGGTACCCTGGGAATCTCATGGCAATCTCATTAGAAAGCTAGTACTGGTCCAGAGACAGCAGTTTTATCAGTCTTCAAAATCCTACAATGAAAGGGAGCCGAGAAATGTCATGCAACAACCTCAGTGAATCAAATACAGATACAGGAGAGTTTCACACCAAACCTGGCCTCATTCTCAGCTCATCACATACGGATGCTTTCTCAGGACCCCTAGGTGGTTTATTTAAACTCACCTTCAGCATCATTTTTCAATGTTGTAGGTTACCAGTGTGGATGGGCACATTTTTAGCCAAACCCTCACTGTTTCCTAAGCCTAACAAAGACATTTTGATGTCTAAGCCTAATCAAAATAGTGAGTGAAAGCAAAACTGAACAGCCTATGAAAACAAATCAAAGAGTGAAAAACATGCCTCTGCCACCTTACGTAAACTTTATCTGTCTTTCAAATAGGAGTGTTTGCGCTCAGCATCTAAAACTGCAGCAGCCGGTGTATCAAGGTGCCGATACCAAAGGACACCCTGTGTGTAGCTCTGAAATGCTTGCAGCCTTCGCAAAATGGCAATATGTGACACTTGAATGAACACTTTGAGCGCGAGTGGGTTGTCAATCCAGCTTGTGAATTATCATTGTGTTGCTGGGTTATAATAGCACACATTGCAGGGCAAGCTATCCTAGTTAAGGTATGCTGAAAAGCTAGCCACATGTATTTTTTCCTCTATGGATCCCATTTTCTGAGTGTTGTATGTGCAGAAGCAGAGCAGCAGGTACAGGTAGTAAGTAATATGACCAAAGTGGAAATGCATAGAGCAGCCATGTTTAATAAATGAACAGCTGAACTGCAGGAGGATTTTTTTTCCATTTGTTTTTGACATATGACATGCATATTTCATGGAGTGTCTGGTTGGACTGGGAGCAAGACAGATGCTGTGGACACAAATAAAGCATCACAAATGTGTACACGTGCGTGTGTGTGTGTGTATCTTACTGTGAGATTCAATAAAACAGGAAGCTTTAGTACACCAACAGTTCACTTCTCCACAGGTTACTGGTTGACATGCACTTTGATAAACAAATTATTTGGCATGTGGCATTCAAAATATTTGGAAAAGTCTCCAATATGTTTTCCTGCCCTTAATATTTTCCCCTCCAAAAGTAATGATTGGACAGAGCACAACATTTTGCAATGGTAAAAGATTTTGTATTTATTCCACTGTATGATAAAACTATGAAAAATCTTCTATTAAAATGTAATGTTTCTGCATTGCTTGCCTGTTTCTTAATTGCTTCTACTTGTTGTTAGATAAAGGAGAGGTAAATGGTTAGCTCACAAAGGTTACCCAAAAAGAACCTGAAAAAAACCCCAAACATATTTAAGTAGTTTAAAAGTTTGTGTTTTCTGTCCATAAGATGGGTTCAAAAATGAGTAAAAAAAAACCCTGCCACACGTTAAAGAGAGGTTTTCGTAGCACGCCGGCTTGCATTTGGCACATAAAGTCACTTTCGAATCAGGTGACTGACAACGCTTTTGTTTTCAGACAACTTTTCTTAATGCCTGTCACCAAGCAGGCTGCTTTTGGTTTGTCATGAGACAAGACTGTCGCGCCAAGGTGACTCAGTGTGCATTCATTTTGCAGCTTAAGGGCTGCTTTGACATCATACCAGCCTATTTAGAATTTTGATAATTTTGTTGTTTGAGCATAATGTTTTTAAGTAATTTAATGAAAAATCCATCCATCACTGTGACATTAGAGTCTTTCTGAATTCCACATTTTTAGGATGACTTTCAATGCCAATGGGATTTACAGAGCAGTTTATTTACAATGATCCATCTCACTTTTGACCCAAAAGAGAAATAATTTCAAAACTTTGCTTTGCTTCAGATCTTTTTAAGAAATAGAGAGATCTGATGGTTGTTCGTGTTTGATTTCTAAATGACATTGCCTGACAGTCACTGGAAGTCGACTCGCATATGCAGCAACTGCTGCAGCAAGAAATATTGCAGCGTGAGTACTACGGCAATCGAGGCAAAAGGCACAGCACACCGATCACACACAGGAGTTTCTCAAAAGTGTAGTATGTGTTATCCACATATACATATATATTTTTCTTTGAATTGTTCTTTGGAAATGAATTCTTTTTTTGTGTAGGGCCTTCCTTACCTCTCTCTTCAAATGCTCTGCTTCAGCCTTTAAGCCCTCATGCACCATGCACCGATATCGTTTTATGCCGTTTACGCGTCACTGAGTTCATTTCCTTTGCTGCACTTATTAAAAGTATACACATCTTAAGTCCTTTGGTGAATCACTACTGTTTCTACTCTTCATCTTCTTCTCAGACTCACAAGAAGTGCTGAAGTGTCACTGTGTTGCTTTGAAAATCGAGTTTCCTCCTGTGAAACTGTATGTTTAACGAGAAAGGTGTGATGTTTTAATTATTTTCCACACAGGCAATCAAGCAGAGAAGTGTAAAGCTTTTTTTTTCAATATTACGTTACCTTTTTGGGGCCCCTTTATATTTTGTGACTGAAATATACTGTGTATTTTTAAGCTATCGCTCACTCCTCTTGAAAGCCAAGAACATCATCATAAATTAATGAGTCTTAGTCACCTCTTGCATGGTTTTTAACACATTGCTCATTTTAATTGTTAGCATTGGAACATGGCCAAGGTTTCCCTGTGACTGTATTGCTTTTGGCTGTTTGCAGGTCTCTGGGAATTGTTTTTCCAGACTTGGAGAGAGCCTGCCTCCCTTTCCTCTCTGTCCTGAAGTCTGAGCCAGGGCAAGAAAGCAGCCCTGGGGTACTCCTTGTTTCCTGTGAACACACGCAGCCAACACTGTGACGCACCAGTCACACCAGTCATGTACGCATACAGAACTGTGCCCATGAACTGGCCCCCTCTCCAACCCCGTCTCTTAAGAACTACGTTCCTGCGCAGCTATTCTGAATTAGTGAGCAACAGTAAATTTAGTGGCAAAGAAGGAAGCAGAGTGAAGTTCTTTGTTCAGCCAAAAGCAAGAACGTGGAGGTCAAGGTGGTGAATGAATCTGTAGCTGTGCGCCTTAAAACTTAACCAAGAGGTTTTAATTTCCTTCACTTTATTTAAAGGGACAACACATATAGTAGTTTTATTTTGATTTGCTGTTTACTCATTTTTAAAAAACAAACAAACATGCTTTTAACCTTTGTTTTCATGTACTATTTGGATAGATTGCCTGATTAAGGCAGGAAAGCACTAAAATGCAACCTTTCACAACCAGATCCAAGAGGGTGAAGACTCCTCTGGAGAGTTTGCAGGCATTTATACACAAAATCAAATATGCAAAAGGGTGTAATTGTATGTGGTGTCCCGTGCGATATCTTGTTAACTGCCAGTGTAGCAATCAGCCACTTTGTTATCTTTACTGCTCTCTCATTGATTAGTTTCGACTCAGCAGGATCTGTGCAGTTCTCAGTTGTCAGTGTTTTGAGCACATGTTAAAAAAAAAAGATCAACAGAGAAACACAAAAATGCCACTGAAATATTTGAGGTTTGAGTAATGACAGACGTGAAAAACCCACTAAAAGGTCCAAATCAGAAACGGCAGGAAAGACTTTAAAAACTTCCTAAGAAGCGGTCTCGGCTAATTTAAGTGCTAAAAGCCAATTACTGAGCATCCAGGTAAGAAGTGACTGGCCGTGTGCTTTGGCTGCATTGCCAGTGTCCTTCTTCATTATTACCACATGCTCTACAGTACGTTACCTCAGAGTTAAACTAACACAGCAGTATTCATGCCTGCGTGCACCATCATGTTAAAACAGACCGTTACTGTTAACAAGAACCAAAGCAAACAAGCAAAATATCCAAAAGTCACTATATAATCAGTGAAAGAAATTCATTGGCTTTATGAAGCATAATACATAAATTAAAAAAAATATACAAACATAATAATGTTTATGCATGTTTTTTTTTTTATTAATTGAAGTCATGCAAATTGTTCTTTTTTAACTGTCCAGTCCATACTATTGATTACAGAAGACACCATTGTCCCTTGCTTAACACCATTTCTCAAGCTGTCTGAAGCACAGTCGTCCTCTTTGCGGTCCTGACCTTCTGTGCATGACTGATGTTTTTATTGGTGTCCTACTGACTCTGGAGTGATGCGGATATTACAGAGGTCACCGAGGTCCATTAAGTTAACCGCCCCGTGCAACTGCCTGACAGCACGTCTCAGTCCGTTTCCACAAAGCGTCCCAAAGTCCTTCCTTCTGCTATTACTACACATTGGAACAAAAATGAACTTATCCTTTCACAAAAAAGAAACTCCTACACCCCACCTCCACCTTCTCCCCCTTTCACCACAGTTTACATTTGTTCCACCTCATAGTCAAAAACTCACATGATCCCTTTGCACAAGTTCTAGATTACATGCATGTCAGTGTACGTCCAGCCCTATGCGGGCTCGGTTTCAGAGGGGGTTGAATGGAAATGGCTGGGGGGCAAAAGGGGGAATCGTTATTATGCTGCTATAATTGAGTTAAGCATGTCAGACGACAATGTATCTTATCACTTTATTGAGAGATATTTTTGACAAGCCTGCAACTCACAAATTAGCTGAGGTCAGTTTCTCAATGAATGCACATATATGTGTCCATGTAACAATCATAATAATAATAATAATAATAATAATAATAATAATAATAATAATAATAATAACAATAATAATAATAATAATAAAAGAAGAAGAAGAAGAGCAAGCTCTTTCTGACAGGACAAGAAAGCACAGCTCCTCAGTGAGGAAGAATACAGCAAGTTGTGATTTAAGAGCAATTACAAAGAGCTCCACATCAAAATACAAGACAGGTCTGGATGATAGCTCGAAGCTAAAGCTCTTAGTGAGGGGTCTACTAAATTATTGACACCCTGAATACTTACCATATTTTCACTCTTGCCAAAGATGCCAAATGATGAGGGGGAAAACATATTTATCTATTCCCTAAGTGCTTCAAAGAACCCAAAGTGTAACATAGACAAACTGAGCCAAATACAAACACTTGAAGAGAATATGATGATGCGGAAGCCAAATGGTGCTGAGCAGCGTCTGTAACAGGAGGCAGCAAGGGGAGTTTTGAAGAGCCATGCTGGGTTGTTGGCGGTGATGACATTCAAGCCGCGACACAGCTCACCGGGATGCGATTTAGAGCGTGTACTTCCACCTTCCAAATGATGCCACTTCTAAGAGGTGAAAATAGATCCTTCTGCCTTCTCGCAGAGTTCAGAGACATTATATTTCTGCTAGTGAATCATGAAAAAGGTCTTTTTGGAGCTATGAGGCAGACTAAGCTTAGTTTCAGCTTGGTAACAAACGACTCAGCTCATTAAAACTAAGTTAATGCTTGCTTTAAAAAAAAAAAAAATTGTCTGATGAAAAATTTGGAATATTTTCTTGACCTGAAAGGTAATATTTCATGGTCAGACAAGTCCACACTGTTAAACTACTGTTCATTATGAAAATTTAATGATATAAAATCAATCTGTGCTAAATGCTCCCTAAATCATTTCTGTAGCCCATCAAAGATCGCATTTCCTTTATATATTAACACCATCCATCACTTTTCATGCATCAGCATGGAAACTGAGGAAGTCACAGTGCAGATGACCAGGTGCTGCCAGTTGGATCTCACAGTCTGGAGAGGATCTCGGTCTTCTCCTTACTCTGTAAGATTTAAGCCTTCTGGTGAAACAAGCCCAGAGTGCACCAAACGACATTAGACAAACAAAGGCCACAGACTGCTCAAGAAATAGTTTTTTCATTGATTATATTTAATGTGACCTTATCCTGGAGACTCAGTGAAGAATTCGTCCCGACTCTGAAATGCAAACAAACTGGGCTTTAGCCATTCGCTGTAATGGATCCTTGGGAAAACTCCAGCTCCGCAGCTAACTGGGACATTTAGATTAAACTGCTCTGGAGAAACAATGACAAAAAGTTGTTGACATAGACCTCAATATAACTATGCAAATAAATAGTTTGCGTTAGGTCCAATTTAGATATAAAATATACAGTGCAGAATTACAGAATAAAAAGATTTAGTACACACAGACTAGAGTGGCATCAGGTTGCTATCTCATTATTTCTAGGCCTTTTGCTTATGTCTGCATGACTTTTATTCCCATAGTTTTCACTAGAAATAACACGATGCAGCAGCATTTATCATCAAACACAAACGTTTACCTCCTTAAGACCATCTGATGTCAAACATGGCATCATGACACACTGCGTCAGTGTCCATCAGGCCCCATCCATGTAAGCTAATCAAAGGTTTTATAAGGACTGCACTGCACAAAAACAGAAACTACAATGATGCTGTTGTGTTTGCTACGTAGAACTGCTAGGAGGATTTCAAGCCACAAACTGTATAAACAGTTTCAAATTTTTAATCAAACAAACCCTCTAGCTTAAATGGAAGAAGATTGAAATACGAGCGCGCAGTCAAATGTAATTCTTTTATCACTGAGCATTCATATTCATCAGTGTCCTGAAATTTGTTTTAAATTCCTGTTTCATTAAATATCCAGCACCTTACATTTATTCTCTGGACGTGTAAGTGGGCAGACGCTAAACTTTACAATTTATTCATCTATGTCTTTGCACCGCTGAGAACCTGGAAGGATTTGGAATTCCATGAAGGATGAACGCTGAGCCTTTCCTTCTGTTTCAGTTTGTCCTTATCCGCATTTCAGTGGACAAGTTATGTGAAAAGCCCCTTTCTTTCCCCTCAGTGCCACCGCCACCAGTTGCAGCAATGCCAGCCGCGGCTTTGTTATTTATTTTAGCTAATGCTGGAGTTAAATGGCTTAGTGACAAATTAGAGTGTAACGATAATGACCGCGATAGTTAACAACACTTGCTTCTCATCGAACAGAGGAGGGAATTTCCAATGCTTCTTTTCTCTCATTCTTATCTTGACGTATTTCACACCATCTCAATATGAATGACAATTACTGCCCCCAGTGTGAATAGGTGCTCCGAACTTTGTTTTCTTTTCTTTCTCGTCTGAGTCTAATGTGGCAATCCAGAAACAGAGCGTGGGTTGCAAATGAAGCACACAAAAAGGGGGTGAGGTGGGAAGCTTTTTTTTTTTTTGGCCAGGTTTGGAAAAAAAAAAGGGGTCAAGAATCAAAATGGGAATGACATTTGCCATCAACGGTGGCCTGCTTTGTGCCAGCCATTGATGCGCCTTTCCCAAAGTAAGCCTGCAACGGGGAGATCTGAATTGCAAATTTGCACTGCACTGGCCCTTTTCAAAGGTGGACAGGCAGGCCAGGGCATGGTTCCCACACACACCCTATCCGTCATACCTCCCCCCCACAACAAACACCCAACCCCCCACTTCCCTACTAACCTCAGCTTGCCCGAATGGCCTCAGTCGTAGCCACGATGGAAAAGGCTCAGTGTTCTATCAGGCTGACTCCCCAAAACAGGCATACACAGCAGGGGCTTTGTTCCAGCAGCAAGGCCAGGGGAGGGTCTGGGTCAAGGGGAGGAGATCAACAGCTTTGACAGGGTGTAAGTAAAGATGCGTATAATCTGAACTGTGTAACTTATCCCACAGAGAGCTACATGTTTGTTTGTTTGTTTTCCTTTCGTTTTCCCATCTGAGACACTTTTGTTTGCAGGGTGCACACAGAGTTTCCATTATTTGTAGTCGTTAAGGTGCTTGAATGCAGCTTGTTTAATCGGACAGACCTTTGAAGTAGTCACAAAAACAGGATCCACACAGTCAACTTAACAAATAATATCAAATATGGCCCAAAAAAAAAAAAAAGCTGCACTGCTAGTCTCTGCAATCTCCTTTTTGTTCCCTACTGACAGAGCCTCGGAGCTGCTGCCTAACTTGAAATTTAAATATTGTTATTGTGCAGCGTTTGTGTTTTTAAACAAACCACAGTATTTTTATTTATGAACTTGAGAAAATACACTTACAGTAGCATATGTAGTATATGCATGTTTGCATGCATATGAGAATTTATCTTGCCATCTTGATCAGTTACATGCTGTTTGTGTCACAGCAATAATCTAATTAACAGCACAGAGAAAATGATCCAAGTAGTGTTCAAAGTGTTTATTTTCAATTTAATTAGTCCTCTGCAGACACTGTATAGGACATAGGGAGCAATGAATGAGTTAACACAACCCGAGTAACAGAAACAATTATTAATTTGCAGCCTCCCTGCTAAATAACTCAATAGGGCGTGTTTTGAACTGTGGTCTTCTGTTGCTGCGTGATTGGCCCGTCTGCAGTGCTGCATTGGTGTGTATAACAATGTGCTCGACAGGCACGTCTTTACAAATCTTCTGCTATATTTTAATTTCAAAACTGATTCTAAAACTAATTAACAAACTGCCAAAAGTGTAATAAGTGTAAAACTTTGAGCAAAATCTGCCGGTCGGTTAATGTTTAACAGATTTCTGGAAACGCTGAGTTTTCGACAAGTTTACTTCAACTGAAATGTGTGAGTCTGAATCAGTGATCTAGCCGGGAAATTAACAAATGGTTTAATGAGTCTCTTGATGTCACAAAGTGGATACAATTTTGTGATACTGCCGAGATAAAGGAAAGATGACCACTACTTTCGTTGTTTTTAAAGGTGTAAGCTAAGTTAATAACTAAGGTGGTGTTATTCAAGCACAGAAGCAAAGTCCTGCGAAGAGGTGGATCACACAAGATACATACTTTCTTAAGATGAAACATGGTTATTCTTATGATTCAACAGCCATATCTAATAGATACAGTACCAGTCAAAAGTTTGGACACACTCACCCATTCATATGAGTGAGCAAGTCTGCCCAAACCTTTGACTGTTACTGTACAGTTAGCTCATTTTAATTGTTCATCAAAAATGTTCAAAACAAGCATCAGTGGTGGAAGCAAATTTGGTGAAGCGACACTTTAAGTAACATGAAAATCTGCTATTATTATTTTAAACTGTGACATGTCAGGAAAAACTGCATTAAGATCTAATCGGGAAGTTAAAAAGCTGTGAGTGTCTTTCTCAGTGATATGAAGTGACATGATATTAATAAATATAAAACAGCTAACAGCTTTTAGTAACTATTAGTTTTGTTTTACCAGAAGAAAACTGCCTTATAAACTATCCACCCGACTAAAAGTCTTCTCAGTCGGACTAACTGAAAACACCTGCCTTTGTAACAAGGTTAAAAAGGCAGGTCATCTTAGGTTGGTTCTTTTAGCTGCACAGCAGGCTCCACTTTCATATTTGAGGTTTCAAGGAAACAGTGGATTTAATTGGAATTTAAAAATCAGCCTCCTTTGTTACATTTTAGGCAAACAGAGATTGAAAAAAGCAGCACTGAAACAAAACCTTCTGACTGACTTGCAAACTTGCAAAATTTGAAACTGCATACTTTCCCAGATTGCAGACAGCCACTGTTGTCGCTTTTTGATGAAACTGCATTCCCAGCTATAAAAATGCTGTATCAATAACTCAATCAACAGAAAAATGAGCTCAGCCTATATTCACAAATGTTTACTTCAAGCAAGCTGCTAAGATGTCTGAAACACTGCCCTCAGCTATGCCCCCAGCTCGAGTCAACGTACAACTTTTATTTTTTGGATGCAGTGTGTCGCTGTGTCACACTCTAACACCAACTCTAACTTGAAAATCTTTCAGCCACGAGCAAAGCAAAGTACAACAAATGTTCTATTGCCGGCAAAAGGAACACAAAAGCCTGTATGCACTCCCAGCATCTGAGGAACAGAACCCTCAGTGGATTACAGTTCCGCAACAATGTGATCACTAGTGTTAGTGGGTTGTGTAGCTACTGTGAATAACATCATCATTAGCTTTATTCATTCACTTCAGGACTGATTTGAACCAAAATCAGGACCCGTTTGTGTTTTAGTGCAACGTAAACTGTTTTTTTTTCTCTTGGCTTTCCTTGTTCTTAAGAAAACTACATGTTCACATAAGTAGTAAGGAAACTGAAATGCCTTTGCATATGTGTTGTGTCCGATTGATTGTGGTTAGAAAGCAGGGTTATTCCATCCCACAGGGTCTATTATACAGTCTGGTTTTTGCTACATATCCAGTGTTATTTCTGTTTTTTCAGGGACGTCCGTGCCCACCTCTGTAAAAAAAAGAAAAGAAAAAAGTCTTCATTAGCAGGTCATATGATTTGACACTATCTACACTAAAACAACCTGTTTGGAACATGGATGGAAAAAAAAAAAAAAAAAAAATATATATATATATATATATATAAATAAAGAAGAAGAATCTTTGCAGTGTCTCAATTTATGAGACATTCTTATGACCTGTAAAATACGGCACACACTATAATCTGGGGCCTTTAATCCTGGGTGCAGCTTTCTGATTATGTTACCCTTAAGGGACACTTCCTTTGCTTAAGCTGGAGCCGCAAAAAAATGTTGCCAAGAGAAGGCTAATCTTGCATAAACTGATTTTTTTTTTTTGAACAGCTGAATCGCATTTATGCACAAAACATTAGCACAGTGGGAGGCATGAAATATGAAGTACAATAGACCTCAGCCCTGGCTATAGTATTCTCAGAGTTATGACAGATTATTGTGAGTATTTCTTTCACATTTCCTCCTACATAACTTAAGTCTAACATCTGTTGGGTGAATTAGAAGTGAGAAGCGAAGCCAAACACGAGTCAGTTGACGCTAGACAAATATGGTAAAATTGCTATTAAATGCATATTCAAGACAGGGGAAACGAGAGGGTGCCACACTTCAAACCTCATATTTCGATCTGATTTGCTGCATCCTGCAGGCATCAGCCCTTCACGTGTCCTAACCAGTAATAGCTTATTTAGCACATGAGTAAGTTCTGTTAGGAAAAATGTTGACAAATTTAATTTCTTACTTAAATAGATGAAAAAAGCAGGCGTGTTTAATGTTGACAGGCAAGTCAGTCTGAGAAACTGCACCAGCCAAACTGCAAGTTTACATTTGTGAATATGTCAGATTGTTAATTTTGGATTTGAGTTAGAAATTACAGATCATCTATCAATGGTTCATCAGATCCTTTGTGCTAAGCAGACTACTTTTAAAACTGTCACTGACTAACAAGTCTGACTTTGATGCCTCTCTATTTCTTTTTGCTCCGAGTAATGAAGGCCCCCACGCTTTACTAGAAACAACAGCGTCTGAGAGACACGACCATAAAAACAACCATAAATTGCAACCCTGTAAAGCATGTTTTGTCCAAGCTTTTAATATCAAGACTTTTATTACCAGCCCAGACATCGTGAATGGGGTTTCTGGAGTGTTATTGACAGTGAATGCCTCACTCTTCCCGTCCTGAACGCTCTCTGTCGCCTTCACATTTGACATTATAAAAGACAAATAACCTCAGCTGTTTAGATTGAGTTCTATGGCAGAATAAAAGCAAATACCTGAATCATCAGTCACACTCCAAGTAGTGCTGTGGAGGAAGACTTCACATGCCACCTCGACGAATTACAAGTGAAACCCATTTAAAGCTGCAGCTAATGCCAGCTAATGCAGTGCATGGACTTCAACACTTAACATTAAAGTAATAAATATAAACGGTCTGTTTCGGGGAAAAAGAGATTTTATTAGGAGAGCTGACTTTAGGGAGGCTCATCAGCCGTGTTGCACCCAGACAGAAAATAATTCGGAAAAGACGCGGTTTGCTGGCAGGTACAAAATGGGAGGCGGTAATGTGAGTTTGTACCACTTTCTGGTGACCACACTTTAAAACAGTAGAATACAGCAGTAAAACAAACCCAACCAGCCAACAAAGTTAGGAATTTAGGAATTACTGAAAAGTTCTTTAAATTCTTGAAGCAATTACATCTAAATTTTGAATCCTGAGTTGCAAATATGCCATGTGAAAACACTGTAAGCTGCAATAGTAAAGTACCAATGACCCCTTTATCACTAATTCTAGAGGAGCACAGACGCAGCAGCATATTGCTGTCACTCAGTAATGATCATGTAAATAAAACCCCAGAGCCAAAATGGGGGCTGAGGTGAGGAGGTGCAGATGTTTTCTTTTCTTCTCCAGTTCTTGGACTGGGAACCTGGTGGTTTTATATTAGCCTGTGTGAAAGGCGAGGCTGCTGAGGGATCCTTTGTTAGCTCTGCTCCGTCTTTCTGGCTCCGCCTTTATGTTTGAATGCCTTTTGAGACAAGACGTGAAGGTATGCGGCTGGAAGAGGGCAAGTTCAGGGATGAATGGCTTCACATTTTCATTTGTTTTTAAAGTATTGGTTTATTTTCACCCCCAGATTGTCCTCCCCTCCAGGACGCCCCAAAACAGAGCAGCAGCAGTGTGGGTTAATTATCAAGGCGTCGTGCTGGTATGTGCATATAGAATTAAGACTGAGGTGCATGCAATACTCTAGTTCTTAATTGCTTTGTTAATGCAAAAGTGAAAAAGCTTCCAGTTTGTTGATGTTGAGACTCAATATTATTTATTTCATCAATACACAAATTTACGTGGGCAACACCAAGATAATGTGAGGATGTCACAGATCAAAAACTAATTTTTTTTAGAGAAATAAACTGTTTCTCTTCTGCTAGTCAAAAGGTTGTTGTAAAAGCTACAATTTCATCTACCTTCAGTTATGGTGAAACTCTCTGTACAGTCAGTAGTCTATATGCATGCTTCCCCCTCCACCTTAAAGCCTCACCGTTTTGTGTATCGCAGTTCATTTTCATCACTATTCTTTCATAAGTCAACACCAAATCTTATATGAAAAAGTGGGATGGTCCTCCTTAGCAATTAGGAGAGAGCAACACTGTAAGGCACTGCTTCACACTGAAATTGGAAAAACTGGAAAAAAGGAAACAAAGAAAAGGAAACAAAATTCAAAATTATGCTTCAGAGGTGCATTGATGCACAAATGGATCGGTCATTTTATTAAGAAATCCCGTTTTTATTACCAAATGAAACACGAGAAATGACAGGAGTACACAACAACATCTGAAGCCTAATAAATCTGTGCTTTCTTTACTCCACACTGTAATTCAAACTTGAATCATTTAATTTCCAGTGGAACAGACTGCATTTCTCATCAGCCGCTGAAGACACGCTCAGTAACCCACTCATAGCTACTCGAATGTGCAACGAAAAGGAAAAAAAAAAAA
This sequence comes from Pterophyllum scalare, assembly GCA_024447675.2. Lineage (NCBI taxonomy): Eukaryota > Metazoa > Chordata > Actinopteri > Cichliformes > Cichlidae > Pterophyllum > Pterophyllum scalare. The sequence goes on along the minus strand of JAMQGT020007605.1, from coordinate 6,435 downwards.
AAAACTGAAGAGAGAAAAACATTGGCAGGGAATTGCAGCAGGAAACAGTTTTTTTTTAACGCCACAGTAAGAAGGTGAAAATGAGGATTTCAGTACTTGACAAACCTGAGCTTTGGTGTCTCCATTCAAACTCTGTCAAGCATCCCTCGCTCCCTGCTTCCATGAGACAACTATTAACGAGTGAGTTGATTTCAAAGGCCCTCTGGGTTGAAGAGACTACATGTCCGGGCATCTGTGTGTGTCTGTGTGTGTGTGTGTGTGTGTGTGTGTGTGTCATATTGCTCTCTCTTGCGCGCTCTCTCTCTGTCTCCATCTCCTCTCTCTCCCTTTGAGAACTGACAGAAGTTTTGACAGTGGCAGTAAATTCGCTTTGCAGACCTGCTGGGAGGCAGGGGAGCGCAGCGATGGGAAGGCCTTTCTGCACTTCAAGGACCCCGAGCGTCTGCCGGATAGCCTGTCAGAAATACCAAGGCTGATAATAAATTTGCTTTTGCACAGCTGTGGCTGTGAAACGAGCGCAGAGGCGCTGGGGTGGAGGAGAGAGCTAGAAGAGACGAATCTGAGGGAAACTGGTTGGCCCAACTTTTTTCACACAGGGAGCAATTTTTCAAACAGCGAAGGCAAGACGAAGAAGAAAAAAAATGATCACCATCACAATTTCTTCACAAATAATAACCTGCATGGCCTTTATGAGATATGCTAATAAACATGCCAGAAATCTCTTTTCCAAACAGACGCTCCAAGCGGAACAATTACTCACTGTTGTGACGTGCCAAAACTATGAACAGGTGAACATATTTCAAAAGCTTTGTTGAGACAACATGTTTTTTTTTACTACATTCTTGCCATTCTTGAGTGAACGTTTCATTACAATTATTTTCCATAAGTAATGGTTAGCACAATAGTATCAGAAAGAAATCTTGTTTATGTTCTTCAAGGGGGGGGAGTATTCACCTCAGTCCTTTTTATATTTTTCACCAAGATGACGAGTGCGGAGAACTCACAGGAAATCAGAATATTTAATCAGAAATAAAATCATCACAGAAAATGGTAGGGGAAAACATTAGGTATGATTTTCAGGCTCCTGTGCCACCCTGTGTCTTAAAGCTCCATCCATCCATTTTTTAAATAATATTACTATCAGTACAGCAAATGTGCTTTTAAAAACATTTTTTTGCATAGAAGGTTACTTTGTTGTAGTTTTCCAAAGTCCATGTGATGTCTGATTTTACCAGTGCATGCTCAGGCTCTTTGTCTGCGGTCACTGTCAAGTACTGCAGAATGAATTTAGGGCTGATATGAAGCATCTGTATTTCTCTTTTGTGATGGCTAACAAGCTGAGGTCCGATCCCAATATCCCTCTTTTGACCGCTGCCGAGAAAGTAAATTTGGATTGGGCAAAAAATATCAAACATACCTAAAACCTTTGCAAAATACTAAATTTCAAATAGTAAATGCACACACACGCACACACACACACACACACACACACACACACACACACACGCACACAGGCTACAATATGCAAACCCACTAGTATGGTCCTGGTGAGCACACATGACGATAGTAGCCTGTGAACTTGCAGTCACAGAGAGGTTTTCCTACACACTTCCACTGCCTCAGGCTGTGTTTGCTCTGCAGCGTGGATGTCAGAATACTTCCAAACTCTGCGACCTGTCAGTTCGTCTCTGCGTCAGCGTCGTCAAAGCAAACTCCTGCAGAGTTATTGCACTGGTAAATAAAATTAATTCAGAATGTAAAAACAAGTGTTGATATGAACTTTAATTTTTTTTTCCTCTTCAAGTATAAAAGTGCTAATGTTCAATAGGATTTTGTACATCTGAAACAGGCTATGCTGAGTACATTTCAAGGCGTCTCCTCACATCCTTGCGAGAGCTGCCTCTCGTTCCCTTTCCTCTGTGTTTCCTGTGATCTGCCTTGCACAATGTAAAGGAAGGTGAAACGTGTCCCTTTGCAATTTCCCTCATCTGAAGCTGTTATTTCTTTTCTTATCACACAAATGCAGTGAGATCTGTGAGAAGTCAGCTCTCCTGGTATCTGCCCCTCTCCCTTCTCTCCTTCGCCCACTCGCTGTCCCTCGCTCCCCCAGCACTCCGCCTTTTTTTTTTTTTTTTTTGCCTTCCACTTGCTTTGAGCCACTCTGTGCATTAAGGCATGTATAAATATATTTATATTTGAGTAATGTATTAACATATTTTGTCAATTTTTCCACACACTCCATCATGAGGTTCAGGCAGGCCTGGAGTGTCCTGGACCTCCTTGTGAGGCTCCCGTGGGGGGATATCTGTTGTTTGAAGCCATCTGCCTGTTTTTTTTTTTTTTTTTAAATCTCCAGTTTGGGGGGTAGGGCAGCATGGAGAGTAACAGAAAATCAAAAAGGAGTGAGCAAGACAGGCTGCGATTTTAAGATTTTTTAAAAAGATTTTCCAGTTTAATATTGCTAGCATTTAATTTTTTTAAGTCACAGATTTTACATACAGTACCAGCCAAAAATTTGGACACAATCATTCATGTGAATGGGTAAGTGTGTCCAGACTTTTGACTGTTACTGTAGGCCATCGATAGCGCTTGTGATACAAGACATTTATGGGTACACCTGAAGAATCGAAAACCCCATGTGTTGTACAATAATGTCTTAATTCCTGTTTTATTAACAGATGTGAACTAAGCCTCATTCTAGGTTAAATACCTCCTTTTAACTAAGATCATCATTTAATTACTCTTTTAGTCTAGACGTGAAGATATGTCTAGAAAAAAGGCTGCTAATCATTTTATTTGCTTCTCAGACGGATTGGGACAAATTATCAATATGACTTTGCAGAAATACAGGAGTGTCACTGGCATTACCACTATACTTGGGCCAGGAAGCCGAGAGATGAACTTCAAATCCTCCAACTACCTAACCGACTCATATACGGATAGGTAAAATTTACCCATAGGTAAAGTCCAGAGTCCCAATACTGGGTTTTATTTGGATATAAGACACTCAAATGGTACCTACCAAGATGTAAAATCTGAAGTATCTTCAACACACGTGTAAAGATCTGTCAAAAATACTGTAGTATTTTAGAACAGTAATACAGTTTGTTGTGTGTTGGAAATACTAGAACTGAATTAATGGTCTTACAAGTTACTGATACAATCTGTGATCGCAAGAAACAAACGAGACCACTTTGAAATACCAAAAAAAAAGATCGTGCGTTGATATTCAGCAGACCTAACAAGTCGAAAAAAGCCACAGTTCTTATTCCCCAGCAGCTCTCAAGAGCTAATTAAAAGTAAAGGTTTCTCTTAATAGCAAATAAAATAATAAATTAAAATAAAACTGTTACAATTCTGTGCATATATCTGCTTGGATGACGTATCACAGTCTGACTGAAACATCAATAAAGCAATTTCCATTCAGCATGGGAGTAAAGCTGAATGCCTTTCATGTAATCTGAAATGTCTTTACTTGAAGTGGTTTGGGATCTTTGAGACAAGATCAAATAGCTTCACGCTTCAAGATAAGAAACCACCTATCCTCGCTCAACCACCAGCTTCACGTTGTCTTTCTGGCATTTACGTGCTCATTCTGTGGTCTCACTCTGTGTACATACATACATTACTCGACTTACTGGTTCTCAACTCAGTACAGCTTGTAGAATTCAAAGGAAAGAGCAACTCTGAATTAGTGATTGAAGCATACACAGATTTTATATCACGGATTGATACCCAACAGTTGCTAGTTTTCAACAGATATTACCACAGCTGGGTGGAAACGCGTCTATGAGACTCCAGGCTTTTCCTCAGTTTGAGTATTGATACAATATAAAGAATGACAACGCCACTGTGAAGATGGGAAATTTGTGCTTTTTGCATTTCAGATGTTTTTTTTGTTTTTTTTTAAGTATTTGGTCCACCACCATTTCAATAAGGAGAGATCATTAGGAAAAGTTTAACATTATTTATCAATATATAGAATACAATTAATCTATCTAGCAGCTAGAGTCCGATGGTCCATCGAAGCAGAACAGAATCCCAGCGATGACAGGAATTAGGGCAGGACCCCCATGGAGTCTAGACGCGGGTGGTGAAGATAAAGAGTCAAAAATACAAAGCTTAAGTCGAAATGGGGAGGAGGTGGACTGCAGGAATGAGTACGCAAGGAAGAATGACAGCTAAGCAGTGAGATTTAAAGTATGCAAAGTGGAGACTGATTGGCTTGAAGACCGCGTGCCGAAAGCTGATTGGACAGGAGCAATGATGACAGCTTGGGGTTTGAGCAGAAGTGATGAAGGACGAAGTAGCAGCCAAATACCAGGAAAGCAGACAGAGGAGTAAATGAAGATCTTCCTTGTTGAACTTACGCCAAAGCTTCATCTTGTTTTGGAGCCAGAGTGCTTGGGAAAGCACTTAAAGCAGACAAAAGCGAGAAAAAAAAAAAAATTTTTTGTATTACTACAAAATTAAATTATGAAATAGATTCCAGCTAATCCAGTACATGTCATACAGTATCACAAGCATGAAAATATTGAGAAACTTTGATCAGTGCAACTATTAAGATGTTCCTCATTTCTTTATGATTTTCTAGGAAAATGGGAGAAAGGTGCAGGAGTTAACTGAAACATGTGCAACCATAAATGTAAATAAAATATATAATCCAAAAACAGTTTGTAAGAGTCAGTATTTGGTATGACCACCTTTATTCTTCAACATGGCCTAAACTTTCTTCGGCAAGCGTTCTTGTACTTTCTGTCGCCAGGAACATTTCTCCAGGTTTCTTGAATGAAGCTTTGAAAAGCTTTGGGACGACTGTTTGATGCACTATAAAAATTACTATGCATTGAATTTTAAGAGCTTTGATTTTATTTTTTAACATTTAAAAACAGCACAATTAAAGCATTTGCTTGCAAAATTACTCACACAGATGTGATAAACATTTTTAAAGTGATTTTTTTTTTGTTTGTTTCTGTTTCTCTTTTTTTGTAACAGGGTTTGGACAAATTAAATCATTTTTTGAGTCATTTAATTCTTAAACTCACCCATATGCTGTGCCATCTGTGCTCCACATAACTGTTCTGTTTTCTATTGGACCAGCACACAGTCTGGCAATCTTACAGCTTGAAACCCAAATAATGGATTGTGTGTTTGCACAGGAAATCAACCTATTTCAAGTTCACATATGTCTTTTTCCACACCACCCTTAGACCTAAATAGCGACAGTTTCTCTTGGCTTCACACGCTACAGCTAAGCACGCTAGCGGGAGGGCAGTATGTAGCCAAAGTGTAACTGCCTTCTGCTGAGGACCAATTTGCTAAGGAGGGTCTTGGAGGAAAATGTCAGTGCTTTTGTTGGCTTGGAACGCTGCTCTACTTCAGCAGAATTGACCTTTTCCAGACCAGTCAACCAACAAACTCTGTGGACACCCAGGGAGAAGGCAAATGAAGGGCAAACAAGATTAGAGAGAAACTAGAGATATTTTGCATGCTATTTGAAGCAGGAATAAATGACTCCCCATCTTTTTTTTACTCTTTGGATTTTGGACCGCATGCTTGGGAATGTGAGGAAAGTATTCTGTCCCTATCAGGCACCAAATATACATGTAGAGAGGTTAATAAATCTGAACTCTGAAGTTGGTTTACTTTTGCAGCATCTACTCGCCAAACTGAGTGTGTTAAGTCAAATAACAATTGCTAGCACACAAATCATGTAAGCTTGGATAGGATTGGATATTTCAGGATAGCAACCAATGCAGACCAGAAGTCTCTGTTTGCTGGTCTAGAAAAGCAGATGCAATCTAAGTCTTCATAAACCCACCTGTTGTGCTTTTTGAAGTTTTTCTTGCCTCGCTCCACCCTCGCTCATGTTGACCTGATGCTTCTTTTGCCCTCACTGGTGTTGGAATCCCACAATATGATTAGATAGTCATCAAGCTATCCATAACCCAAATGTATGTAGAACAATTTTACTATTATAAAACCAGCACATTTTCTTTTTCTTGACAGGTGGTGACTGCTTCTGATATGATAAAAAAAAAAAAAAGTGCTGCGCTGAAAGTGCCTGAAACCAAGTCTTAATGTCTGCAGCCTTTAAAATAAAAGAATTAAAAAAATGTGGAAAGAATAGAAAAGAAAGTTCAGCTTTGGTGGTACAAGCCTTTGAAAAATCAGCTAATGTCTTAAGCATAAGCGCAATCAAACTTTCCTGCCTCCATTCGCAGTTTAGTCATAAACAAAAGAAGTCCAACCTGGCAGCTTCGGTCCCCCTCTGTGGCTTGGCAGCTGTTCTAACCTGACAGAGACTAATTCACCTGTTATAGAAACTGAATGTGTTTGTGATTTCTATAAACATCTACTGCTGGGTTGCTGTGGGCTGCACCCTGCAGAGAAGAAGCAAGCACCGTAACTGAAAAATGAGTTAGCCACAACACA